>JAJKFY010000121.1:0-10008 GCA_021066465.1 Trichoderma asperelloides | reverse complement strand
TCTGCCGGTTAGTGGCTTGTCTATGGGGGAGCAGACGGGACCCCGAATTCTCCACTACCTATGGTCGTATGTGCTAGAAACTAAACCAATTCAACTTATAATACTCATTACACTAAAAGATTATTTAGACGCATTATTATCAGTCTGGAAAGTGAGTGTTTCTGGGTATAGCGCCTAGCTAAAATTCGGGACTATCTGACACGTACCAGCGGACCGTACCCACAATTGAAACTAAGAAAGGAACTTGGGATGTTTGGAAGAAGTGAAGGAAAGGGAGAAAGAAGGGGAGAATAAAGCGGTATTATAGTAGCTTCATGTCGAATCTAAATCTTGCGCTTGTTAATCTAATGTTGGGCTTTGTTTAATTTGTATTTTGTGCAGGAGAAAGCTATATATTGAAAGAGATTTATTGATTTGCCTTGAAGAATACTCTAGTGAGACATCTATACTATCAGGGCTCTGCCTTTTCTAATCCATCAATTCCTTCAACTATAAAACGTGCCATACATATGTCAAACTCATCGTCGATCCTTTCAATTCACAAGCCCGACTTTTCAAGTGATACGTGGCGTAGTTTTTCTTTTTAGATGTCGGAAGGTCCCACACGGGTAGGGGAAGAAAGCTGATCTTTATGTTTCTTGCTTCTAGTTCTACGTTAGCGTTCATGACTTGACATTCGGAATTTGTGCTAGTACCTGCGGTGGCGTTGAAGAAGATCCTTCCTATTGAAAGACACAGGAGGATTGCAAGTTGTGCAAATAAATGGCGTTTCTGGAGAATGTTTGGCTGATCTAACAATACATTAGCATTTCTCAATTGTTTCATAATCTATAAATTGGTACCTGAGATGGCGCAGATAACTTTCTTTCCTCGAAAAAGTCTTAGCAGGCTTGCAGAGGGAACAAGTATGAAGTTTAGTTCTACCATCATCAACATATTAGCATAACAGATTTTATTCCACTTGGAAGCGTTTTGCAGGACCTACTTCAAGTTTTTATCCTTAGATTGATGATCTGGCATAATGGAGATCCCTTCAAAGCCAGGAGCGCAGTGCGTTGGACTTTGGGGAATTTCACCAGTCGAAATAAGAATATCGTGCTGTAGTCCGCTCGAGCTGTTCAGGTAATTCCGATCGCTCATATCTAGCGATGTATCATTGAAAACTGTCCCTTCCAAACCACTGGTTGTGGAAGTGGTTACATTCAAAGCGTTTGGGGGTGCAGTAATCTCCAAAGATGCATTAACATCATCGCAGATTTGTTCCAGACTTTCACGATTTGAAATGGTAAGCCAAATCTCTCTACAAACATTATGCGGGAAAAGGGCATCTCAGCGGAGCATTGCGTCGACCTTAAAAGCGGGAAGCCGCCGAGCAAGGAGGAGATCATCGTCTTATTGTAAGGCGAGAGCTACGTATAATGGAGCCTGTCACCATACGGACAAGCTCGCTAAAATAACTGATTGCCCCTACTGTTTTCTGCTCTTCTAGTCTGTATAAAGCGCCATCATTCTCTAGCTCATTCGTACTCCGTACGACAGTCACTCACGACTGGACGCAATTCTTTGGTGTATGGGGTTTTTGTAGGCAGTGAGATCATTCACCGCCCGGGGCAATCCGCTCGAGACTCATGGAGATTAGAGGTTCTCGGCTGTCTCCGTAATTATGTTCGTAGTAGAAAGCGACGCGTAGATTTTGTAACCTTTCTTATTTTTCTGTTTCTTGTTCCTTTTTACACCATGTACCTTGAGAACCGCATAAAAGCCTTTATTATATTTGTGCAATTGGATTCAAACTTACGATGCATTCAAATTGTGCGAATACTCCGGGCCATTGAACCACAAAAGATAGCTGAGGTCCAAAAAATCCATTCCTGGCTGTTCATTAGAGGAAAATCCTTGTGGACTGTTTAATTGGTTGCTGGAGTCAAAGCCGTCTTCATCGCTGATCGTGTTGAGGTCAGACTGCGATTGCATAGAAGACATCTTAGATACTATTCTCAACGAGAGAACGCGGTACGACTATCCAATAACTATAGTTATCAATTTTCGGTCAAAGCAGGTCTTGTAGATGAAGGGAAAGTGATGTGGGAACTGGAGAATGTGAGAAATTTTGAAGGACTTTATAGGCATACTTGATCTCCACTTTGGGGACACTCAACCACCACCGCACCACTACCACCACCACCACCACCGCCGCCGCCCATCAAACACCACCACCAAATACCACCTGCACCTCTATACATGTAGACGTGTATGCATGCATTCTTCTAGCACTTTCTATAGACAACCACCGCCGCCGCCGCCAAACACCACCGCCTCTGATACGTCACTGTCGCTCTCCCACCGATTCGCGTGGCGGTCCAATCGCGTAGCTTCAATGGTTCAACGCGTCCAGAGGCCTCTTTGACTCTTTAACCAGCACCGCCATCACCTCCCCAGAGGTGACAAGACCTAGCTTTTACTATCGATCCCCTTTTTATTATCATCACAAGCATCAACGTTTCAATTTCGCTTTGTAGACTTCATGCAAGTTCCCAGACCTCAGGCAACAGCACGCTGAATCACGCGACGTTGAGAATATTTGCTTCCATTGTTATTGAAGCCTACCGTGCAGCGGCGTTCAGCTACTAGATCCAGGCTACAATACCCTCCATCCATTTACTGGCGTGCTCGCTCAACCTAGATGGACACCCTGGGGCATCTGCCAACTACTACTAGTAGGTTCAACGTTTTGTTTTGTTTTTCTTCTTTCTACAATACCTTGTCGTAAGATTCGTTATTTTTCCTTGATTATGGCCGCTCTGCTCGAACCGCGATTTTCCAAGACAGCCGTGTGCCGTCGAGCTTAGTCATGGCTACCTGCCTACATGCATGTAGCGATATTCATATAATCGCTGCCTATTCGTGAATACTTTTGTTGGTTGGAAGTTTTGATCAGAAGTGCTTCATCCTTCGTCACAGCCACGTTGCACAGCCGTCTTCGTAGACGCCCTGCTTTCCACCGTAGGTACTATCCATTTCACTATTCACTATTCAGATAAAGGAGAATCAACAGCCGATGACGGTGCAGGTTGGTCATTTTTGTATGGCGGGACGCTATTTAGTTGTTGTTCCTCTCTTTTACATGTAACGCGATACAGCATTAGTTTGGGAACTTAATATCCATGGCTATAAGAGCAAAGAAAGTACTGGCATCTTCAAATACTGACAAAACGCTCCAGGGCATGACATCTTCTGCACCCCAGAAAACAGCAATCTCCACTCCAGGATATCGTATAGAGCTTTGCATGCGACTAAAAGAAAGATCTTACCGCTCGCGTTGTTGCTCGATGATGCGAGCTACTGCCTAATGTGCCTCTGGCAGAAGTACAATATCAGTACTTTGCTGCATCATACTGTACTGGAGATGTTCCTGCGACGGGTGACATCTTTGTGGATGGCGTAAAATCTACTTTTCGAATCTGAGGCATGCCCTGGTAGCATCTCATATTTGTTTCAAGATGAACCGTGAAAGATTGAAGGCTAGATAGGATACATTCCTGGTGTGGGTCGATTAAATTTGTGTGTGCCAGTACGATCTCATGAAGGGTAGACATTCACTTTTTGTCAACGAATATATTAAATATGCTAAATACACTTTCATAGTTCAATTTTGATCCCATTAACGAGCCTAACTATCATTACCCTTAGGGAACAAGCGAGTTCAATGAATGATCAATTGACAAATGATCGTTTACAAACTCGAACACACACTTTTTTCTGCTGCCTCCACACAAAATGGATTGGCAGTAAAGACACCATTGGGATCGGCCTTCTTCCTTATCTGCCGCAGCTTCTCATACGTTTCAGAGTCATAATAGTGTGGCCAAACCTTCTTCATGTCCCAATCACCATACGAACCCCAGAGAACGCGGCGGTCATCTTTGCTAAAGTAAATAGCGGCTCCAGCATCGTTCTCATCCTGCCACTTCTTGGCCCCCTCATAGTTGTCTTGATGAAAGACATCCCAGGTACCGCTAATAGTGGCATCTCTCCAGCCATAGGCAGTGCCATTGTTTGCGTTGTTCGTGAACATGGACCCTTTCCCGCCATAGACTTGCAACTGAGATGAGACCCACAGGCCGTTGCCTTTGTTGGAGATGATTTCGTTGATACGCCCAGAGAACCACTTGGACCATCCAGTCTTGGAGAGTGTGGTGGAATTGGTCGTGTTAGTGCGTTTGATGTAAGGGTAGGGGAACTCGCGCGGGCTTCTGAAGAGCCACATGGATGTAATGTAGGACATTGGAGTATCTTTATCAGTCTCCTTGCCAAATTTGAAGAGATCGTGAGTGACACCCTTGATACGGTTGAAAAGATCCGGGGAGAATTTGTCGATCCCCAAATTGACCCATTGGGCGTACACAACAATGACTGCGTACTTGAATTTGAACACGTTGGCAAAGTTTTTCTTGCCGTCGTGAATGTTATCTGGCAATGTCTCCTTGAGCTCGTCTTCTGAGCCTGGGAAAAGGTCCAGAAGATTTGTCTCTCTGCTGACGACATTGACAGTGAAGTCGTAGCTACGCGGGAAGTTTGGGTCTTCTCCTTTCTCTACCAATATGTCGAGGAGCTCCTTTAAAGTGTCTTGGTGGTAGTGGAACGCCATCCAAAGGCCCTTTGAACCCTGGTGCTTTTTGTCATCTTGGACTTCGACAGTAAAATGCGTCAAGACTCCTATGTTGCCGGGGCTACCACCGAGCAGGCCAAAGAACAGGTCGGGCTGCTTCTCTTTGGTTACTGTGACCGGTTCGCCAGTGTGATCCACAATATGGAGCTCCCGGATGTAGTCTCCGAGAAGCCCAAAGGATCGAGCCAGCATCCCATAGCCGCCTGTCTGGACATGGCCTCCGAGATGAACCGTAGCGCATTGGCCTGTGGGCATGAAGACGCCGTTGGCCAAGAGAAACTCATAGACTTCAGACAAGGCCCAGCTGACACTTGCTTTGATATAGACCTTGTCGTTGGCTGTATCGCGGATCAATACAAGGTCCTTATCCTTGTCTCGGAATGTAAGTTCCAAGTCCAGCTGGATGCCATTGGGCCCCGTTGAGGATGCACCGCTGTACTGGTGACCGCCAGTCCTGATGGCAATAGGCTTGCCAAACTTGTTGGCATATCTAACAACACCCTGGATATCCTCTATGCTTGTGGGCTGTAGGATCTCTCCAGGGTTCATGTTTCGTTCCTGCCCATACGTGGACGTGGCGTAGATGTCGTTTGCCTGGTCATAGGCTGCTGTTCCTGGCTTGAGCTGACTGCCCTGGAAATTTGGATCCGAGTTCATGTTGTACGACTGATGGAAGTTTTATTTTGTTTTATTTTTTTCTTGTTCAATACAGATGAGGTGATGGAAAGAGGGATGATGTTTGTATTAGAGGTAGGCTCTCAAGCCGCTCTCTTATATGTGTTCGTTCACACCCCCTTCTATGCGTTTGTACGCCACATATGTGGTCATGCATGGCTCCGCCGCGTAGTGCAATCCTCCATAAGCGATCCTTCACATGCAATCAGCCTTACATATTCCAAAACAGTGCACATTCAGCAGTCATGGCGAACATCAGAGACAGTAATCGCCGTTCTCTGACTTTCTTCAGCTAGCTCAAACGTCATTACTTTCTGGTGGTGTTTCAGAAAAGTGCGTCAATGGATAGCCATCCTATTAGTTTGACTATAGACTTTGCAATGGAATGCTGGCATCTTGGTCACACTGCAGCCTTGCAAAGGTGGAGACGTGGCTTGTGACTCGGGGAAAGCGATGCAAGGGGGTTTGCCATTTGAAAATAATAGGACATGTATGAGAGTGGCGCGTGCACTGCATCCAGACTATTGATCAACGCATTCGATAGTTAACGCAAGGAGTTTTTCGGTAGCTTCCGGGCGGCCTGTTAGGCATACTTTTGAAACGAATGGGTAAAAGTCCAGCTATAGGAGGAAGGATAATACTTAGTAGCTTAGATCATGGGCTATGAAGTTGTAAGACTTTGACCTGATTGACCTGATTGAGCTATTTTTAGAGTTACAAAATAGTTTAGAGGGGGGAAATTTAAAATATATTGCAGTCTTTGCAACCTGGGAAGCTTCAGCTCATTACTGTTTTTACCGTCTTCCAGCTCGCAAGCTTCCAGCTTTGGCACTGTGCAACTGGAGCTAAGCAATGTGGTTTATGTATAATTATGTATAATTATGTATATACAGCTGAAATTTGTCTTATGCCACTGTCGTCACCAAAGGACTTGTACAACAAAGGGAGTCTCATCTAGTAGTAAAGGTATTCGATGTAATGCGATTGACTTTGTTTTTCTTTATACTCTTATATTATGATTCAACATTAAAAAATTGCAAAGATTAAAATGTATCCTATTTTATTAATCGTAATAGCAACAATAAATGATATTTGGGCAGCAAGCTTTGGCTGCCTTATATAGTACCAACCCTCAGCTTTATGACGGTTATTCTGTTAATGGGTATTTCATCTAGATCGCGCTGGCGGTTAGACACTTATTTCTGCTTGCAGCAAGATCATTAATATTGCCGTAATCAAGGTGGCTATAGAAGCTCAAGGCGATAACATTTCGACAGTCAATATCTATGTCTTGCCATTTAAATGTTGGAACTGATGTTACATATCAGCCTATCACATCAATTGATCTATTGCATTCGCATAATCGAACATCATATGATGCAGCCCTATGGGAATAATGATCTAAGTTAATTGGACTTTGCTTAAGCTTCACTAACGAGTATTTAGATGTTAAAAGTTTGAATCATGTAGCGGTCTATTTACTAAAATATTCGGTCAACGTTTGCAAAGATGGCTATGGACGGTAAAGACGGCTTGAATGTTGAGAGGTTAGATCTTTCCTCCCTACTAAAGTTGATTTGCGTCTAAAAAAAAAATGTATTGAATATTTCGATTTTCATAGTACTGAATCTCTTTAATATTTTTTCTTGGCCCGATGAGGTGCGCATTATGTTGATGCCAACGAGAAGCAGTAGCAGCGATACGCTATGCATCCTCCATATGTTATGCACCGCGCTGGCATCTCACAGCGCCCTCGTTAGCAGATCTTTAGTAGGTACTGACGTAATATTGGAAGCTCGCTGCAATGATGTAGCACAATCTATAGAAGACGCGTCCTGATCGGGGGCAGAAACTGTCATCTGGTATGGCTACTCCCTTGTCGCCTCCCTTTCTTTATTCAAAATCGTCACTGCACCTTCCTTGAATACATAAGTATCTCTCTCCAATGGCCCAGACTTTCTATTTCACCTGCGTCACCTTCACTCTGGCTCTCCACATACACATCAAGTGCAATATAGAAATCACAGCTACCAGCTTCCAAATAGCTGTATTGATCAATAAAAATGACGACACCACTTTCAAGATGGAATTTCCAATCTTTTCTTGGCTCGAATATTTCGTGAACGACAATATAACTATGTTTAGTCTCGCTTTCTACGGCATTACATACTTTCTCTTGATTGTCTGCACCATAATATGGGCAGGAGTTCAACGAAAAGTCCTTTTGCATCTAATATCAACATTAACCGGTAAGCGCTGGAGTCTTTAGTTTCACGGATACGAAGCTTCAAACCACGATTCAACAAGGGTAAAGCATTACCAAAGTGAAATCAACGAAGGGGGGTTTTGTTGCATTTTCTACCTGCTGTTGTACCTGAGCATGTATTTCTCTTTCGTCAAAAGCGATGTACCAATTAAGTCACGACCTTGAGCAAGCAATCACAATTAGCTTGATTCCGTTTCTAATCCCTCATAAGCTCTACTTGAAATGGCCTATCATATCAAGTGGATTCTTCATATTCTGGATACAGATATGGCTTCAAGAAATATATTTGTGGCTCACAGGTACGGTGTCTTCTTTTTAATATATTTGCTTTGTGGCTGACATATATTCTCTTCTCTAACCTTTACCACCTGTTTCTTGATTGCCTTCTGTTCATTTATATATATTGTATGCACCCTCTCGACTTTTTATCGTAAATTTCAGAGTATAGTGCCTGAAAATTAGCAATGCCCTAGTTACTTTGCAGAGGTCATCCCGGACCCCCAAAGTTGGCAATATCCTAGCTTTTTTGTGGAGGCCAGCGCGGAATCAACACGTTATTTCGAGCTGGTTACACCTAAGCTCTGGAACAGGTTATTTTGAAGTTAGAGGTTTATACATACCAACCCTAGAAGATTCTATAAGTGGGCTACGGTTACTGTAGGAAATAATGCTGATACCTGCGTACGGTTCAGCGTAGTGAAGGAAGCTTCTGCTGCGATTAAGATGACCTAAACAGATTGAAGATAGATACAGAACGTGGCGATTGCTGTATTGGACATTGAGGTTGAATAGCATCTTTCTTTCCAACTCTTTTCTTGTTTATGCTTTCAGCAATGATTATTGCGAAGTTTATATAATTCGACAACTGGGAAGTAGATCTTTCTGATTGGTTCAGATATTATAAGCATTCCAAATCCACGGTGAGATTTTGGCCATTAAACTAGATGATTTTTATCGGCGCAGCAGTTTGCTCGCCCCTATGAACGATTTAGCGGGCATGAAGATTCTAAAACTTTCTGTCAGCATCACTATCGCTTTACACCATGTGATTTAGCCCACTCTCTTACTTGCTACGCCCCTAAACTTCACAATGGTCAACGTAATTATTGGCTTTCTATTGGATAAAAAGGGGTTTCGCTCTCATCGAACGAGGTTATTGTCCTTAGAAGGGATTTCTATTCCGACGCCTTCGACATGTGGCCCGAATAGAGGGCACATCTCAATCCGATGAGCATGATCTATTCAAGCGCAAGGGAGGCGGCGGTTATGTTGGAAGAAGAGGAGCCCGTAAAGGTAGTGGTGTGGAAATAGAAGCTCTGGCAGTTCGTATGTTTCCCCCTAGGATAAACACTCTGATCGCCCTGGGCCTTTGGAGTCCTCCAGATTCTCCCCGCCAAGGTGTTTACGCAAGCGATCTAATTATTATCACAGCGGAGATCGATCGCTGTATAGGTAAGTTCAATTTACTGAGAAAATTTAATCGCCCATTCATCTATTAACTATTTTCTTCTATCTCCTAGTATATCCAGCAACCCCCAGCCGTAATATACTGAGGCGATTGGCCCACGTATTATAGTTTATTATAAGACAGCACATTTCCAAGGATAGAGGCATTAGATACAGTAAATTAAAATAGGTGTAACTTCATGGCATTGCCGCGGCTAGTCTAGCCAGGGCCTATTTGTAAACGATCAGGTGAATTGCCAGCGCTTAAAACTTCGATGCCGTGCCAAGTTCGTAGTATTTCAACTTTGGGCTACAATCTGATATGACTTGCCGTTGGATATCTTATTCCGTGTTGCAACTTCCTATATATTACTATAGCCATAGTTGCGCTGATGATCAAACTCCAACTCGCTCCATCCACTTATCCATGCAGGTAATCGAATCTCAACCTAAAATCGCTACGATTAATGTAAAGACTACGACGAGACAGACAGACAGACAGGCATTCACTGCTTTATTCAACAATGCCGCCTTCACTCGTAACGGCACCGTCACTCTGGAACAGGTAAGCGAGGTGATAGCTCTGTTTCCAGTCATCGCACTCCTTTTTCTCCCAGCCCAACGCTCCGATGAAGTGGTTTTCTTGAAGGGACATCTGGCTCTGTGCGCCCCGTCTAGCTCCCAAGTCCGCATTGCATAAGTAAACATCTTATAAACGTAGCTTCAGTTGCGCCTCATGAGTTGCTCTGCAAATGCCAGTGATACACATAGAGTAGATGTAAATCGTGCCTCATCTTCCCTCATTACATATCTTGAAGCTTATTATATCCATGTATAGTGCAAAAAAAGGAAAAAAAGGAAAAAAAGAGAAAATTAAACATACAACAGCCGGTGTTCGCCAGTGGTCACCCACCTGACTACTAATCTGCCTCTCATTGGCTTGACTCTGGGA
>JAJKFY010000120.1:0-10020 GCA_021066465.1 Trichoderma asperelloides | reverse complement strand
AATATAAAAGTGCTTTTTTTATTTAATATAATTTCTTTTAGTATTTTATATTTAATAAATATATATTTTATATAAAAATATATTAAATTTTCTATATTATATATTTTTTTATATAGTAAAAAGTATACTTATTTTAAAAGCTTATTTATAACTATAAAAATATTATTAAATTATTTCCTAGTTAGTAGATTTTTTAATTTAAGTAAGTTAGTAATATAGTTAAAGATAATAGTATATTAATTCTTTTTTAAAATTAAGATTAGTTATAATATTTTATATAGCTAATGCCTTTTATTTTTTATTTTTTTATATATATTATACTTTTTAATAACTTTTAAGATTTTATTTTTTATTCCTGGGAATTTATAATATTATACTATATAATTTTATATTATATAAATACTATAATATACTGCTGTAATTATACTATAATATAAGTTTTAGATTACTTTTAATTATAATTCTAGTAGTACTTAAATTTTTCTTTTTTATTTTAGTAAGCTTTTTTTAATAGTTATTTTTTCTAGAAGTTTATTTAATTTTATATTTATTATATATTTCTTTATTTTATTAAATATAGGGTTATATTTTTTTATAATAAATAAAGAGTTAATTTATATTTATTTATAATTTCTTTTATAATTTTTTTTTAAAATCTAAGCTTTATATTTAAGAATTTCTTTAAAGTATTTTTTTTTTATTAAATACATCTGCTTATTTATTTACAGTGCTTTTATAGTAAATAAATTTATAATTAAAATTTAATAATATTTTAAAATAATAGGTTTAGTATACTAAAAGTTTTTAGGTTTTAATAAAATATATAATATTTTAGTAATTTATATATACTTTAACTTTATATTTGCTTTTTAAATAATAATATTACTATTTTTTAAATACTTTAAGAATTATTATAAATTCTTTATTATAAATAGGGTATTTTAATTTTAGTTTATATAGTTTTTATAAAAAAAATACTACTAGATAGTTTTTTTTATTTTTATTTTTTTATATTAATACTCCTTTAATAGTAAAATTTAATAAGTTAGTTTTAATTTTTAATAGTTTATTAAGGTTATATATAATAAGTATAAGTTTATTAAAAAGTGCGTTTTTAAATTAATTAAATACTTTTTCTATTTTTAGCTAATATATAAGTTTTTTATTTTTTTATTTTTTTTTACTTTTTTTATTTTTTTTAAATTAAATAATATTTATAAGTAGTTTAGTAATTTTACTATAGTTTTTAATAAATTATTAATAGTAGTTTATTAAATTTAAAAAACTTTATATTTTTTTTCTTATATTAAGTAGCTTTTAATTATATATTATCTTAAGCTTATTTAAGTTTATTTAAACTTAATTTAGTAATATTAAATATTTTAAAAATTTAATTCTTTATATATAAAAGTAATATTTTTTTAATTTTACTAGTAGATTAGTGTTTTATAATATTTATAATATTTTATAAATATATTTTTTATATTTTTTAAAGGTTTTTAAAAAAATAAAAATATTATTAAAGTATATAATTATAAAATTATTAATATATATTTATAATATATAATTAATTATTTATTAAAATATTACTAGTGTATTAGTAAGCTTAAATAGTATTATTAAGTATTTAAATAATCTATAGTATATTTTAAATACTGTTTTGTATTTATTCCCTTTATAAATATAAATTAAGTTATATACTTTTTTAAAATTTAAAGCAGTAAATTAATTAATATTAGTTAAGCAGTTTTAAATTTCTATAATAAGTAATAATAAAGTTTAATCTTTAATAATAATTTTATTTAACTATTAGTAGTTAATAATTAATTAAAGTTTTCTATTTTTCTTTAATATAAATATAATAAAGTATTTAGCTAATAAAGTAAATAATTTAATATATTTTTTTTTAATTATTTTTATATTTATTTTTATAAGGTTTTAAGTTTTACTTTATTAAAGTTATAGATTAAAAAAAACTTTATTATTTTATTATTTATAAAATTTATATAATAATTTTATTATAAATAAAGCAGTTATACTATTTTTAATATTAAATTAAATAGTTTTTTATATTTCCTTTAGTATTATTAAAGTGCTTTTAAAAGAATATCTTTAAGTTCTTTATTTTTTTTTTCTTTTACTTCTACTAGTGCTTTATCTAGCGCTTATAATTTTATTTTTATATATATAATAATTTAATTAATATAGACTTATTTTATTTTCTATTTTTTATTATTATATTATAATAATACTAGTGATTTTTTTTTATTAAATTTAACCTTTTTCTTAGGTTTTATTTTTTTTTCTATATTTTTTATATTTTTTTATTATTATACAGGAGTTTTTTAATTTAAGTCTAAAAGCATATCTTTGCTTTCCTTACCCTCTCTATAACTTAATTATAGTTCTTAAATAATATCTCTGTTTTAAAGTATTTCCTTAATTTTTTAATTAATTAATAAATTACTTTATATTAGCTATAGGTATTTTAATATAATATTACAGGTATTAAGGTTTATAATATTATATTTAATTTCTTTAATATATTTAGTAATTATTAAAAAAAAGTAATTAATTTTATATTTAATAATTTTTTTATATTTTAAATATATTATACTTAAAATATATAATAATAGTTTTTTAATAATATATAATAAATAAAGTTTATTTATTATTTAAAAAATAATAAAGTTATAATCTATACTACTATTTATATAAATTATAATTAAATACTGGCTAATATACCCTTTAATTAATAATTTATTATTAATATATTTAATTAAATTAATATTAATTTTTTTAAAGTAGCTTTTGCACTATATTCTTCTTTAATATTTATAGTACTATTTATATTTTATATTATAGATTCTTTTTTTAATTATAGAGTAGAATTCTTTAATTAAGGTTTTATTTTCTTATTCTTTATTTTTATATATAATAGTATTATATCCTCTTTAAGTAAGTGTTTTAATAAAGCATTAAAATTAATTTTTTATTATAGCATGCCTTAGGCAGTAAATATTTATATAATTTAAGAAGTATTCTTTAATATATTCTTCCTTAAATAATTTATTTTTAATTTATTAAATATATTAATCTTTTAGTTTATTAAAAATATATTTTTAATAATATATTATATTATATAGTATTTAATTTTGTTTTTTATAATTATTATTAAAGGCATTAAACATTGCATTTTCTTTTTTAATATTTATTTTATTAATTTAAATATTTTCTTATACTTATTCTATATTAATTAACTACAGTAGGTATTTTTTAAAGTATTATTATTTTTTTTTATATTCCTTTTTCTTTTATATCTATATTTTTAAAACAGTTATATAGTTATATTATTTATTTATTAATTTATATATATTATATCTTTTATAATTATAATTAAGGTCTTAAAAGTAATAAAGGTTATATTAGTATATATAAAATAAAACTAATTTATTTAATTTTTATAGTTTCTTGCAGTAATAATTTATATTCTATAAATAATATTATAGGCATTTATATATTTTTTTATTAAACCTTAAGCAGATTTTATTATATTATAGTTTTTAAAAGCTATATTAATTATATAAGTAGCTTAATATACTGCAATAGCAGTCTATTTTATTATATAAAATATATTAAAAGCCTTTACAGTTATAGTTAAAATATTATAATCTATAGTTAAAGCATTTTTTATAGTTATAATTAATATTTATAAAGCTATAGATTCTATATTAATATATATAATAATATTCTTTTAAGTTTAGAATTTTTTAACAGTTATAGCAGTAGCTTTTTATACTATAGATTTTATATTTTAAACAGTTATAAATGCTTTTTTTATTTCTGCAGTAGTAGCAATAGCTGTATTTTTTATTAAAGTTAGCTTATTTTTATTTATTAAAATCCCACTTATATTTTATCTTAAATAGGGTTTTTTTTTATTTTTCTTATTCTTTAAGATATTTTTTAGTTAATTAATCTTCTTTTTTAAAAAGTTTATATATAGCGTTTATATTTCTGCGCTATTTTACTTTACAGCTATATTAAAATCCTTTTATAAATCTATATTCTAGGCATTCTATATATTTATAATTAAGGTTCCTAAAATAATAGATATTATAGTTATAGATATTTTTAAATTTAAGGTATTTTATTTTATATTAATATTATAGTTTATAAATTCTATAGTACTTATAATTCTTATCTTAATCTAAGTCTTCTTTTTTACTTAAGACTTAGTTATAAAAGTTAAAGTTATTAATTCTTATAGTTTTATAAGTTTTCCTAGCTTATAGTTTTTTTAAGTAATATTTTAATCTATCTTTACTACTTTTATATATAAAATATAAATTATTATAGTAAGCTGTCTAGCTTAAGTAATTATATAGTACTTTTATAATAGTATTTATTTAAACTATATTTTTAGCTTTAGATTTTTTTTTATTTTTTTTAATATAATAATAAGCTTTATTATAGCCTTTTTTATTATAGAATTTATATATTAATTTAAAACAGCAGTCTACTTCCTTATAGCCCTTCTTGCTATATATGTTACAGGTTTTAAAAAACTTTCTATAGTTAATAGTATTAATATTTATCTTTTTTAATATACTATTATTACTTCTAGTAATATATTTTTAATGCTTTTTTCTTTAGTTTATATTATTCTAGTTCTTCTACTAAAATATTTATTAATATTTATATTTTTTTAATTTACATTTTTAACTTTATTTAAAATTATAATTATTAATATTAATAGCCTTTTAAATATATTTAATAAATTTAATCTTACTTTAGTTTTTTTTAAATAATTTATCTTTAATTTTAAATTTAATATTATTATAAAAGACTTCTTTTTTTATTTCTTTAGTTTAGTTAACTTTAATAAGTAGGTATAAAAAGGTAGTAGTGTATTTAAATAAAGCTTTTTTTTATTATAAAAACCTAAGTTCTTTTTCTACTTTTTTTTTTTTATTTATAATACTAAAGGATTTTTTAATTTAGTTTTTAAATTTTATATAATTAATAAAAATATCTTTAGTTTATTTTTTTATTTTATTAAGTATTTCTTTATTAACTATATAATTTATTAAAATAAGTTTAAATTATTCTACAGCAGTACCTGTAAGGTAATTTATAGTAAAAAAGACTTACTTTTTATTTATTTTTAGTATATTTAGAAAATAGCTAAAGTATATCTTTAAATTAGTAAATAATTTAATTATTTTTAAAATATTTTTATTAAAGTTATTTAATTACTTAATTTTAAAAACCTCTTCTTTTTTTTTTTTATAATACTTTAACTATTCCTTTAGGTTTTTAATTTATATAAAAAGTAAGTTAATTACTTTTTATTTTAAAGTAAGTAATAAATATTGTTTATAAGTATTCTTTTATATAAGGGTGGTTTTTTATTAATTATTGCTTAATATATTTTTATTATTACTTATAAGTTTAGTAATTATTTAAATAAAAGTTATTAATATATAATAAACTATATATTAAATAGTTAATATAGAGTAAATTCTTAAAAAATAAACCTAGTAATAATTCTAGGTTTATATTAATAGAGCAGTTAAGAAACCTAATAAGTAATGTAAACAGTAATAGTAAATATTACTAAATAGTAAATAGTGTAGAGTATATTATAATTTTAATTCTATATTAATAATTAATTATTTAAATTATTTAAAAAGCATAGAAAAATAGACTTATATATTTAATTAAAATATTTAAATTATAGTAAAAAGCTATTTTTTTTAGCTTTCCTTGGTGTTTAGGAAAGTTAGCTTTCCCAGCTTTTCTTATAAAAGTGGGAGGCTGTTATTAATTAGTTGACGGATTATAGTTAGTCTAGTTCCGCCTATCCTGTAGGCCTGTTGTCGCAACTATAAGTGTTGGGTTGTAACAAATCTTTTATATAATAAAAAATAAATTTATTTAAAAAGCTTATTTATTATTATAAAAATATTATTATAAATTATATATAATATTCTAATTCTTATACCTGGTATAGAGTAGTTAATTCTTAGTTAATAAACCTTAATATTAGGTTTATATTAGCAGAGAAATATAAGGGATTTTATAAGTATTTTAGTTATATAGCTGTTATAACCTATCTCTTATAGTTGCAACAATAGGCCTACAGGGTAGGCCAGTCCGGATTAATAAAGGGCCGACTAATCAATCAGTAGCAATTTATTAACTTATTTATTAATCCAGCAATATAACTTATTAAACTTATAAAATAAGTCTCACAAGCTACTAAAGCCAACTAAATATATAAGTTTATTTTTTATACTTATTTAAATAACTTCAATAGCCAGTTATTAACTATAGAATTAAAATTAAAATATTCTTTTAACTTTTACCTACTAGTAACTTTTATTATAATATTATTTTACCTATAGGTTTTTTAACCTATCTGCTAATATAAACTTAAAGAACTTATTCTAGGTTTATCCCTTAAAAATCTATTTTATATTAACTATCTAATATATAATTTATTATATATTAATAACTTTTATTTAAATAATTACTAAACCTATAAGCAATAATAAAAATATAGCAGGCAATAGTTAGTAAAAAACTACCTTTATATAGGAAAATATTTATAAGCAGTATTTATTATTTACTTTAAAATAAAAAATAATTAATTTACTTTTTATATAAATTAAGAAACTAAAGAATTAGTTAAAATATTATAAAAAAAAAAAATGAAAATTCTTAAATTTAAGTAATTAAATAATTTTAATAAAAATATTTTAAAAATAATTAAATTTTTTACTAATTTAAAAATATACTAGGAATAAATAAAAGTAAGTTTTTTTTACTGTAAATTACCTTATAGGTACTGTTGTAAAATAGTTTAGGCTTATTTTAATAAATTATATAATTTATAAAAAAAAACCTAATAAAATAAAAAAATAAACTAAAAATATTTTTATTAATTATATAAAATTTAAAAACTAAATTAAAAAATCTTTTAGTATTATAAATAAAAAAAGAAAGGTAGAAAAAAAGCTTAGTTTTTTATAATAAAAAAAAGCTTTATTTAAATATACTATTACTTTTTTATACTTATTTACTAAAGTTAATTAAATTAAAGAAATAAAAAAAAAAGTCTTTTATAATAATATTATATTTAAAGTTAAAAATAAATTATTTAAAAAAAAATAAAGTAAAATTAAATTTATTAAATATACTTAAAAAGCTATTAATATTAATAATTACAACTTTAAGTAAAGGTAAGAATATAAACTAAAAAAATATAAATATTAATAAATATTTTAGTAAAAAATATAAAATAATATAAACAAAAAAAAAGCGCTAAAAGTATATTACTAAAAGTAATAATAGTATATTAAATAAAATAGACTTTAATATTATTAAAGTAGTTAAATTTAAAGGAAAATATAACTTTTATAATAAGGTAGGCTATAAAAAAGTATACTGCTACTTTAAGAAAAAGTAAAAAGAAATAGAAAAAGCCTTAAATAAAAAATAGTAATAAATATTATAAAAAAGAAAGCTTAAATAAATACTATTATTAAAGTATCTATCTTATACTAGCTTTAGTTAAACTGCTTGCTATAATAATATTTATTAAATATATAAAAATAATAAAAATAAATTAAAATATTACTTAAAAAAGCTAAAAAAGGCTAAATTATAAAAAGAAGTTAAAATTAATATTTTAACTTTTTTTAAATAACTAAATAATAATAAATATAAAAATAATAAAATTATAAATAAAGATTTAAATAACCTAATAAATTAATTAAAAACTTAGGCTATAATTTTTAACTTAGATTAATAAAGCTTTTATAAATTTATTAAGGCTTATAACTTAAATAATAATATAAAACATAAATACTATAAATTAACTAAACCTAGGTATAACTGTAATAGTAAAAATGTAATATTTAATATATAAAAGAATTTAAATAACTTAATATTAAAATTAATATATAACTTTAAAATAGGTGTAAAATATTAATACTATAGATTCTATAATATTAAATACTTTTTTAAATACTTAAATTATAAAAGAAAATATTAATATCTTTTATATAAATTACTATAGCTAAATTATAAATATAAAAAATACAGCTGTTATAAATTTTTAATATACCTATACTACTGCAATACTTTTAAAAAAAGAATAATTAAAAAAATATTATAAAGACTTAATATACAGCTTTACTAATATAAATTATAATTATAAAAGATATAATATTTATAAATTAATAAATAAAAAATATAACTATATATATATTTTAAAAATATAAATAAAAAAAAATAAATAAAAAAAAAAGTAATAATATTTTAATAAATATTTACTTTAATAAATAAGCCTAGAATAGGTATAAGAATAAATAAAATTTACTAAGCTAAGCTTTAAGAATATCTATAATTATATTTTAATTAATAATATTTTAAATACTTTTAATAAAGATTATAAAATATATTACTAAAAGAAATATAATAATATATACTATTAAATATATATTTTTAATAAATTAAAAAACTAGTATAATAAAAAACTAAAGTAAGTTAAAATAAAGGATTATTTAATAATATATTTTCTAGACTATATTATACTCTATTATAGAAAATATAGTAAAGAAAAATACTAATTTTATTAAATAACTTAAAAGCTTTTATAAAAAAGCTATAATTTTAATAATTATTTAAATAAAATATAAAAAAATAAGACTTTAATTAAAAAATACTATTAAATAATTAAAAAATAAAATAATTAAATTAAATACTAGTAGTATAAAAAATATTAATTTAAAATATAGTAGAAAAGCTTTTTAAATAAAATTATTATTAACTTAATTAAAAGCTTTAATAAAAAGCTGGTAATTAATAAATACTTAAATTAGTAATTAATTAAAATTTATATAGACAATAGTTTAGATTATAATTTAATTATTAATAGCCTAGTAGACCGGCTAGGAATATTATATATTATTAAAAAAATATTATTAATTATTTTTAATATTATAAATATAAATATAGAAATAACTATTATTTATAAAACTAATTATTTTTTTATAATAGTTATTAATTAAACTAAAAATATTAAATTTAATATACTAGACTTATAAAACTATAATATTTTACTAGAATATTTATAGTTAAAAAAATATAATTTTATAATTAATTAAAAAATAAAAAAAATAACTTAAAAAAAAGACATTTTCTTAAAATTATAAGTAAGCTAAGAAAGGGGTAAGGAGAAGTAAAAATACATTTATAAACCTATAACTAAAACCTTTTATATAATTAAAAAAAAAAAAAGAAATAAAATAAAATAAAGCTAAAAAAATAAAAATTAAAAAAAAAGTTAAATTTAAACTTAAAAAATTATTAATATTACTATAATATAATAATTTATAATAAAAAATAAAAGTTATATAAATTAAGAAAATTATTATTAAATATTATATAAAACTAGCTGAATTTAATATAATATTAGCTAAAGTAAAAGAATAAGCTAAGAAAAATAAAGAAAATAAATCTTTAATAAAAATATTAAAATAATATTAAAAGTATAAGAAATTATATTAATAAGTTTTTAAAAAAGAATTACTATTTTATTTAAAATAGAATTATAAAATTATTTTTAAAACTAAAACTTTACTAAAGCTTTATAAAATATATAATTTTAATAAAATAAAATTTAAAATATTTAAAAAATAATTATAAACTTAATTAAATAAAAAATATATTACAGTATTTAATTTTTTAGTAAAATACTTTATTATTTTTATATTAAAAAAAAATAAAAAGCTTTATTTAATTATTAATTATTAATAGCTTAATAAAATAATTATTAAAAATAAAATACTTTTATTATTAATTACTAAAACTAAAGAAAAATTATAAAATATAAATTAATTTATAGCTTTAGATTTTACAAAAGCTTATAAATTTATAAAAATAAAAAAAAAATATAAATAAATAACTGCTTTTAAAATAAAATATAAATTATTTAAATATTTAATTATA
>JAJKFY010000119.1:0-10260 GCA_021066465.1 Trichoderma asperelloides | reverse complement strand
ATAAAATATATATTTATTAAATATAAAATACTAAAAGAAATTATATTAAATAAAGAAAGTACTTTTATATTTAAATTCTAGTAAAAGCTAATAGCTAAATTTAAAATTTATTATAAATTAAATACTGTATTTTATTTATAAATAAATAAATAAATAAAATAAATAAATTAATTTATTAAAGTATATTTATAATATTATATTAACCTTTAATAAAATAATTAAGTTAAAATATTATTAATAATATAAATATAATATAATAGCTTTATAACAGAAACTATAAAAGTTACACTATTTTATATTAATTATAGGTTTATATTAAAAGCCTATAGACTACCTTATAATAGTTTAAATATAAATAATATATATATTTTTATAAAAAATATAATATAATTATAAAAAGAACTTAAGGCTTAGCTTAAATTCTTTAAGTAATATTTAAAAAAATATATAAATTATATAAAAATTAAAGAATTAACTTTTTAAAAAAAAAGTATAATTTACCTACTACAGCACTTATATAATAAAAAATTACTAAATATTAAAATAAATTAATTAAATAATAAACTTAATTTTAGAAAACTTAAATTATTTAAAATTTTAAAAAAAATTAAGGAAGTTAACTATAAGTTAAACTTACTTAATAATATAAGGCTAAAAACAGCTGTTTTTTATATTTTATTATTTAAAAAAGCACTAGTAAATAAAAAAATAGGTAAGCTAATTATAAATAAAATTATTATTAAAAATAAAAAAAAAGAATATAAAATTAATAAAATAACTTATATATAAATAAATAAAGAAATAGGTAAATAAAAATATTTTATAAAATAAAAAAAATATAACTTATTTAAAAACTTATAAATTTCTAAAAAAAAATTTAAAAAAAATACTTAAGTAATCCTGCAGGGATATTATTAGTTTTTAAAAATAAAAATAATAATAAATTTAAATTAAATATAGACTAATTAACAGCATTAATAAACTAAAACAGGCTAATAGAATTAAGCACTAATATAATAGCTTAATAAGCAGCAGCCTTTACCTTCTTATACTTAATATAATTTAATTTCTTTAAATCTATAATACCCTATAAAATTATATATTTTATTTTCTTATACTATATTTTCTTTTACTTATAAAAACACTTAACCTTTATATTAATATATTAACGCTCTTTTTTAACTTTTTTAAATTTATTTTTTAAATAAAAATAATATATAGTAATATACTTCAATTACTTTAAAGTTAAACCTTAAATATTATAATATAACTAATTTAACTTAATATACTTTAAATAATAAAAAAAATCAGTAAAAGATAATAAATATTTTTAATAACCTTTAAAAATATAAAAAAAATAATACTTATTTATTTTATTAATATTAATAATAATTAATTTAAATAAAAACTTATAATATATAGTCTTAGGATAAATTAATTTTAAAATCTTATTTAATATAATAAAGTTAATAAAAAAAACTAGAAAACACTAGTAAAAGAATTAAAAAATAACTGCACTTATTAAATAGGGGATATATTATTTATATTAAAATTTATAAAAAGTCTTAAGGATAAGACTAATAAAAGGGGAGTATTATATTATAACCCGCCTTTTATAGTTGCAATAATAGGCCTATAGGGTAGGCTAAACTAGATTAATATAGGACCGACTTATTAATTATAATAAATTATTAGATTATTATAATAATTTAATAATCTATAAATAAATTATTAATCTTATAAAATAATTTATAATAGATTATTAAAATCTATAAATAATCCAGCTTAATTAACTAAATATATAAGTTTACTTTTTACGCTTATTTAAATAACTTAAATAGCTAGTTATTAATTACAGAATTAAAATTAAAATATACTTTTAACTCTTACCTATTAGTGACTTTTATTATAATATAACATTGCCTATAAGATTTCCTAACCTATCCTCTAATATAAACCTAAAGAACTTATTCTAGGTTTATCCCTTGGGAATCTACCCTATACTAACTATCTAATATACAGTTTGTTATATACCCCCAGCCAGTAATAGCCTAGCAATAGTCTTCTTTACTTTTTTAA
This sequence comes from Trichoderma asperelloides, assembly GCA_021066465.1. NCBI lineage: Eukaryota > Fungi > Ascomycota > Sordariomycetes > Hypocreales > Hypocreaceae > Trichoderma > Trichoderma asperelloides. The sequence goes on along the minus strand of JAJKFY010000119.1, from coordinate 8,181 downwards.
GCTAGTGCTAGGTTTTTTAAGCCTTTTTTAATTAAATTTTACTTATTTTATTTTATATTTTAGTTTTTAAATTAAAGTTACTATAAGGTTACTGCTAACTTTTAGTAATTTTATTAATAATACTTAAAATATTAATTATATAACTACTATACCTTTTTAAAAATAAAAAATAAGTTAAACTTAGCTTAATTTTAAGTAATTTAAGGCAAAATTTAACTAACTCTAATATAAGAACAGTCCAGCTATTAGCTAACCTAGTACTATTATAAAAAAAAAAAGCTAAGTTTGCTTTATTAGCTCCCCTATTTTAGTTAATAATAACCCCTTAATCTAGGATAATAATGCCTTAACTTTAAATAATAATCCCTTAGTTTTTTTTATTAATAGTCTAGATTTATTTAATAACAGCAGTAATAATAAAGAAAATAGTAAAGGTAAAAACAATAATACCCTAGCTTTAAGCTATACTATCTATAATAAGCAAGTATTTAAAAAGTATTCTTCTATTACCTGCAACTATAATATTAATAAAATTATATATATTCTATTATTTACTTAATATTACCCTGGGTTTAGCCTAGATTTTTACTAACCTGCTTATAGTCCTGGATTTATCCTACTCTCTATATTAATTACATTAATCGCCTGCCTAATACCCCTGGCATACTTTATTTTTAATAGTTCAGTAAGACCTAAAAATATCCTAACCCCGGGCTAGTTACAGCTAACCCTTATTCTAGTAAAAGCCAGTTTTAAATACATAAACTATATATAGCAGAAGTATAACTGTATTTTAGTAAAGGTGTAGTTGTTTTAACTTAGGGCGGGTTTGTGCTAATATTTAAGTATTATAAGTCCTTCTACTGCTTTTTTATAAAAGACTTTAGTAGTTTTTTAAATAATACTAGTTTTTAATTTTTTTATTTATATATTATTATTATTTTATTTTATTATAGTTTTTAAATTTTTTTTATTAATAATTTAATTTTACTTTTTTAATTTTTTTTTATTTATATTAATTTTATAATTTTCCTAGTTTATATATTTTATAAAACTAATTAATATATTTAAAAAAGCTTATTTTATTTAAATATTTAAAAGATTTTAAAATAACTATTTTAAAAAATTAGTATTATTAAATAGCTTTTTATATAAAGTAGTATAAATTATTATATAGTTTTAATATTATATATTAAAAAATATATATTAAAAAAATAATTTTTTTTATTTTTTATTTAAAGTATTTTATATATTTATAAATAATATAGTTAATTTAGCTAATTTAGTAATATAATAAATATATTAGGTTAATATAGTTATATTTTTTAACTAATTATTTATAATTAAAATACTATACTAGTGCTTAATTTATAATAACAGCTTTAATAATATATTAGGTTTCTAAAGTTTACTTTTATAAGTTATTTAAATAAATATATAATATTATTAAAAAGTATTTTATATTTACACTTACTTTATTTATAATATTATATTAAAATAAATTAAAAGTTATAATTTTAAAAATAAAATTCTTATAGTATTTTATAATATTTTAAGTTTTTTTAAAATAATATTTATAATTATATTATTTATTATTTTTATTATTATTTAAGATAATGCCTTTAATTAAATTTATTAAATTTATAAAATTAATTTAAGAAATAGGTTATTAATTAAGGATTTTATTATTAGTTTTTTTATTTAATATTTAAAATATATTTAAAAGTTTAAATAAAAAATTATAAAAGTTATAATTATTAATATTTTTAAAAATTTTTAATTATTTTAATAAATAAATAATTCTATTACTTTTACCTATAATATATACTATTTTTAATTTAAAAATTAAAAATTATTTTTTTTTTAAAAATTTATAATTTTTTATTATATAATTAAGTTTTTTATAATTATAATATTTAAACTTTTTTTTTTTTTTATATTATATTAAAATTTATAAGTCCAGCTGTATTATTATTATTTTTAATAATTAATTTTTATTATTTTTTATTTTAATTTAATTATTTTTTATTAAAGCTTTAGTTTTTTATATTAAATTTATAAAAAAAGTTATTAGCTTTAATATATTCTTTTATAAAAAAAATAAAGTTATATTTAATTTAATTTTTATTATAAACTTTTTCTTTAATACTTTTATTAAGTTTATTATAAAATTACTTAATAAAAGCAGGTTATTTTTATTTAATTTTAAAAGCTAGGTTTTTAAATTTTATAATATAGTTAAAGTATTTCCTTTTTTAATAAATATTTATAAATTTATTTTCAGTTATATAAATTTCTTTAATATTTTTAAATACTTTAGTAAGTTTTTTTTTAAATTATTTAAAACTATTAAAGACTTTTTAAACTTAAGTAAATAAAGGTTTTTTTAGGTTACTAAAGTAAGTATTTTAAATAAAATAGAATTATTTAAAAGCAGTTTTTTTAAAGTAAATAATTATAAAAAAGGTTTTATTAAATTTTATATTAAAAATAGTTTTAAAATTTTTAAAATAGCTTTTAAATTAAATTTAAAAAAAATAAAGTTTATTAGTTTTATTATTAAATATAAGTAAAAGTTATTATTTAATAAATACTTTTATATTTTTTTTAATAAACTTTTTATTAATATTATTAAATTTATTTATAAAAATTTTATTTAATTTAAATATATTTTTTATTAATTTAGCAGCTTTATTATTATTTATATTATTTTAATTAAAAGTCTTTTTTATAAAAATATTTTTATTATTATTTTAAATATATAAAAAGGTTTTTTTAAAATAAATATTACAACCTATCTCTTATAGTTGCAATAATAGGCCTACAGGGTAGGCCAACCTGGATTAATAATAGACTGTCCCGCTAATCAGCAGCGACTTATTAACTTATTTATTAATCCAGCAATATAACTTATTAAACTTATAAAATAAATCTAATAAGCCACTAATACTAATTAAATATATAAGTTTATTTCTTATATTTATTTAAATAACTTAAATAGCCAGTTATTAACTATAAAATTAAGGTTAAAATACACTTTTAACTTTTACTTACTAATAATTATTATTATAATATTACATTACCTATAGGTTTCTTAACCTATTCTTTAATATAAACTTAAAGAACTTATTCTAGGTTTATCTCTTAAAAATCTACCTTATATTAACTATTTAGTATATAATTTATTATATATTAATAACTTTTATTTAAATAGTTATTAAACCTATAGGCAATAATAGAAATATATTAGGCAATAGTTAGTAAAGAACTACCCTTATATAAGAGAATATTTATAAACAGCATCCACCACTTACTTTAAAATAAAAAATAATTAACTTACTTTTTTTATAAATTAAAAATCTAAAGGATTAATTAAAGTATTATAAAAAAAAAAAGGAAATCCTTAAACTTAAGTAATTTAATAACTTTAATAAAGATATTTTAAAAATAACTAAATTTTTTACTAACTTAAAGCTATATTTTAGTTACTTTTAAAATATATTAAAAATAAATAAAAAGCAAGTTTTTTTTATTATAAATTACCTTATAGGCACTGCTGTAAAATAATTTAAACCTATTTTAATAAATTATATAGCTTATAAAAAAGAATTTAAAAAAATAAAAAAATAAATTAAAGATATCTTTATTAATTTTATAAAATTTAAAAACTAAATTAAGAAATCCTTTAGTACTATAAATAAAAAAAGGAAGGCAGAAAAAAAGCTTAAGTTCCTATAATAGAAAAGAGCCTTATTTAAATATACTACTACTTTTTTATATTTATTTACTAAAATTAATTAAACTAAAGAAATAAAAAAAGAAGTTTTTTATAATAATATTAAATTTAAAGTTAAAAATAAATTATTTAAGGAAAATTAAAGCAAAATTGAATTTATTAAATATACTTAAAAGGCTATTAATATTAATAATTATAACTTTAAGTAAAGCTAAAAATATAAATTAAAAAAATATAAATATTAATATTTATTTTAGTAAAAAGCTTAAAATAATATAAATTAAAAAAGAAAATGCTAAAAATATATTATTAAAAGCAATAATAGTATATTAAGTAAAATAAACTTTAATATTATTAAAGTAGTTAAGTTTAAAAAAAAATATAATTTTTATAGTAAAGTAGGTTATAAGGAAGTATACTGCTATTTTAAGAAAAAATAAAAAAGAAATAGAAAAAGCTTTAATTAAAAAACAGTAATTAATACTATAAAAAAAAAAGCTTAAATAAATACTATTACTAAAGCATCTTATACTAGTTTTAGTTAAACCGCCTGCTATAATAATGTCTGTTAAATATATAAAAGTAATAAAAATAAATTAAAATATTACTTAAAAAAGCTAAAAAAAGCTAAATTATAAAAAAAAATTAAAATTAATACTTTAACCTTTTTTAAATAATTAAATAGTAATAAGTATAGGAATAATAAAATTATAAATAAAGACTTAAATAATTTAGTAAATTAATTAAAAACTTAAGCTATAATTTTTAATTTAAATTAATAAAACTATTATAAATTTATTAAAGCCTATAACTTAAATTATAATATAGAATATAAATACTATAAATTAATTAAGCTTAAGTATAACTGTAATAAACCTATATTATTTAATATATTTAAAAACTTAAATAAAGAAGCTAGTAGAGATAAGATTATTTATAATAAAAGTGGAAGAATTTATAAGTGTAGTTTTTATATAATTAATAAAAAACACTAATAGTGGATTAATACTCTTTTAAACATGCACCTTTTTATAAAATATAAAGCTATTATTAAAGATATATATAATAATAATAATATAAATAATAATAAATATTATTAATATAGTTTTTAAAAACTATAATATAATAAAACCTGCTTAAAGTTTAATAAAAAAATATATAAATGCCTATAATATTATTTATAAAATATAAATTACTACTATAAAAAACTATAAAAATTAAATAAATTAGTTTTATTTTATATATATTAATATAACCTTTATTATTTTTAAGACTTTAACTATAACTGTAAAAGATGTAATATATATAAATTAATAAATAAATAATATAATTATATAAATATCTTAAAAGTATAAAAAAAAAAAAAAAGAAAATATAAGAAAAGGTAATAATATTTTAAAAAATACTTACTTTAGTAAATAAGTTTAAAACAGGTATAAGAATAAATAAAATTTACTAAGCTAAGCCTTAAAAACGCCTATAATTATATCTTAATTAATAATATTTTAGATATTTTTAATAAAAATTATAGAATATATTACTAAGAGAAATATAATAGTATATATTATTAAATATATATTTTTAATAAACTAAAAGACTAGTATAATAAAAAACTAAAGTAAGTTAAAATAAAGAATTGCTTAGTAATACACTTCTTAGACTATACTATACTTTACTGTAAAAAATATAGTAAAGAAAAATATTAATTTTATTAAATAACTTAAAAGCTTTTATAAAAAGGCTATAATTTTAATAATTACTTAAATAAAGAATAAGAAAATAAAACCTTAATTAAAAAATACTATTAAATAATTAAAGAATAAAATAATTAAATTAAGTACTAATAGTATAAGAAATACTAATTTAAAATATAGTAAAAAAGCCTTTTAAATATAATTACTATTAACTTAATTAAAATATTTAATAAAAAATTAGTAATTAATAAATATTTAAATTAATAATTAATTAAAATTTATATAGACAGCGGTTTAGATTATAATTTAATTACTAACAGCCTAGTAGACCAGCTTAAAATATTATATATTATTAAAAAAACACTATTAATTATCTTTAATATTATAAATATAAATACAGGAATAACTATTATTTATAAAACTAATTATCTCCCTGTAATAGTTATTAATTAAATTAAAAATATTAAGTTTAATATATTAAATTTATAAAACTATAATATTTTATTAAAATATCTATAATTAAAAAAATATAATTTTATAATTAACTAGAAGATAAAAGAAATAACTTAAGAAGAAGATATTTTTTTAAAGTTATAACTAGGCTAGAAAAAGGGCAAGGAAAGTAAAAATATACTTATAGACCTATAATTAAAACCTTTTATATAATTAAAAAAAAAGAAATAAAATAAAAAAAATAAGGCTAAAAAAACAGAAATTAAAAAAAAAGTTAAATTTAATTTTAAAAAATTACTGATACTACTATAATATAATAATTAATAATAAAAAATAAAAATTATATAAATTAATAAAATTATTATTAAATATTATATAAAATTAGCTAAATTTAATATAATATTAATAAAGGTAAAGGAATAAAATAAAAATAATAAAAAAAATAAACTTTTAGCTAAAATACTATAATAATATTAAAAGTATAAAAAACTATATTAATAAGTTTTTAAAAAAAAACTACTACTTTATTTAAAATAAAATTACAAAATTATTTTTAAAAATAAGACTTTACTAAAGCTCTATAAGATTTATAATTTTAATAAAATTAAGCTTAAAATACTTAAAAAATAATTATAAATTTAACTAAATAAAAAATATATTAAAGTATTAAACTCTTTAGCAGAGTACTTTATTATTTTTATATTAAAAAAAAATAAAAAGCTTTATTTAATTATTAACTATTAATAATTTAATAAAATAATTATTAAAAATAAAATACTTTTATTATTAATTACTAAAATTAAAGAAAGATTATAAAGTATAAATTAGTTTACAGCCCTAGACTTTATAAGCGCTTATAAACTTATAAAAATAAAAAAAGAGTATAAATAAATAACTGCTTTTAAAATAAAATATAAATTATTTAAATACTTAATTATACTATAAGGACTTATAAATATACTAATATTATTTTAAAAGAGAATTAATTTTATTTTTAAGAAATATTTAAATAACTTTATAGTAGCTTATATTAATAATATTTTAATTTTTTTAAAGATATTAAAAGAATATAAGAAATATATTTATAAGGTATTATAGAAACTATAAAATATTAAACTCTTTATTAACTTAAATAAATACTAATTTTATATTTAATAAATTAAATTTTTTAAATATATTATTATACTAAAAGAAATTTAAATAAACTTAAATAAAGTTACTACTATTTAAGATTAAGAACTTTTAAAAACCTATAAGGGATTATAAAGCTTTTTAAAATTTATTAATTATTATTAAAAATTTATTTAAAAATATAGTAAAATTATAAAACCATTAACTAATATTATTTAACTTAAAAAAAATAAAAAAAGCAAGAAGAAATAAAAAAATAGAAAACTATTTTAAATTAATAAAATAAAATTAATATTTTAAAAATTTAAGAATATTATTATTAATAAACTAATATTAACTATATATAACTTAAATAAGCCTGTTAAAATTAAAACAGATGCTTTTAACTTTACTTTAGAAAAAACCTTAAGATAATAAAATAAAAATAGTAAACTTAAATTAATAGCTTTTTTTTTAAGAAAATTATATAAACTTAAGTTAAAATATTTTATTTATAATAAAGAATTTTTAATAATTATTAAAGTATTTAAAAAATAGCAATATTACTATTTAAGAAATAAATATAAGATTAAGGTCTATATTAATTACTAAAATATATTTTATTTTATAATTATATAATAACTCTTTATATAATAAATTTATTACTTTAAGTTCTTAATAAATTTTAATTATAAAATTATTTATTATAAAGGAATAAAAAATAAAAGAGCAGATGTATTAAGCTAAAAAAAAGAATATTTTAAAAAAATTCTTAAGTTTAAAGTATAAATTTTATATAAAAATAAGTAAAGGAATTATAAATAAATTAAAATTAATATCTTATTTATTATAGAAGAATATAATCTTATTTTTAATAAAATTAAGAATTTAGTTAAAGATTAATAATTAAAACAGTTCCTTAAAGAAATAACTATAATTAATAAACTTTTAAAATAAAGTAAATAAATCTAAATACTAAAAAAATTATAATTAAAAGTAATTTAGGACATTTATTATAGTATAATTACAGTAGTATATTAAAGTATTTAAATTATATATAATTATATACTATATTACTACTGCTTTAAAAAACTTAAATAAAAAGTTAAAGAAGTTATTAAAAAATATAATATATATAAAAAAACTAAAAATAAATAATATTAGCTATATAAAATATTATAATTAATC
>JAJKFY010000118.1:0-10654 GCA_021066465.1 Trichoderma asperelloides | reverse complement strand
GAAATGTCTTTGACGGAGCGCTGGGAGCTAGCAAGGGCGCTGCGGCTGTTGTGAGAGAGCTGTAAACAAGCCAACAATTAGGAAAATTGGGAGACGTTCGAACCGGAACGGTATTTATGAAGTTACGGACACGAATATTAGGGCCGAGGAGAGAGAATGTGAGGTGCGATCTACTGCCTGGCGAAACTAGACCACTTGGCGTAATATAGAGAGCGACGAGCAAAGGGGAGCCGGCTTTTGTTGACGGCCGTCTTATCTGTGGTGACCTTTTTTTTTTTTTTTTTTTTTTTTTTTTTTTTTGGCGTTTGGTATATTGGTTTCGAAGACGTATAATGGAATGGCCGGCCTTTTAATGGCTTTAATAATTAGTATATATTAATACGCCTCTAATACGAGTTTAATGTGGTAATACAATTTTCTTTTCTTTTATTCTCTTGTTAAGCACCGATGAAAGTTTTCTTCAAGTTTTGAATACATGGCAAAGACGTGGATGTCCAATATAATTTTGACCGGGATATACATAATTTTGAGTGCTCATGACTGCTTCTGCTCGTTGAAATATTCCTCTCCAAACCCGTAGAGCCTCAGCGAGCTATCCTCTCCAGCAACGGCAAGTTCATACCTGGCTTCCTTTTCATCCCTGCTTACCGGCCGCCATGCGAGCTGAAGTACAGTCTTGGGAAGAATCAACCTATTGAGAATTAGCCGGCCAGGAACTATTACTGAATATATCGAATTTTAAGAAAAGAGAGGCATTGAACTTACTCAGGAGACGTCGGCAGCTCCAAGATGGATGAGCCATCTTCGGCCACTGTACATAGGCTCACACGTCCGCTCTCCGTGCCAACCGCGAGAACATACTTGTTTCCAACGGGCTGTGTCAAGAAATCAACCGATGTGACCGGTCCATCGGAAGCCAACGAAGACACTTGCGTAAACTGGGGCTTGGCATCTTCGCCGCCTTGCTTCGACAACGACCAGACTCTGACCTGCTTATCTCGGCCTGCTGTGGCAAACAGGGGCACTGAAGAAGGAGCCCATGCGGCGTCGAGGATCATTCGGGAGTGGCCTTTGGCGTTAGACTGTAGCAGCTGGTATTGGATGGCTGAATCTTCCTCAACGCCTCTCTCGAAAATGGCCCATTGACGATCACGGCCAACACTCAGGAGATACTTATCGTTAGAAGAGAATCGTAGCCGGGTGGCTGTCAGAGAATGGGCTGCCAATGGAGGTCTGAGTTCCGTCCACTTCTCCGTCTCGAAGATGCGAATGACGGCGTGGTTGATAGAACTGGCCTTGCAGGCACTAGCAATGAGCTTGCCGTCGTGGCTGGCGGCAAGACAGGAGATTTCGTAGCCGTGACCGTAGAGCTTCTCCATTTCGGGCCAGAGAGTGTGCCGAGACAGGGTTTCTTCGAATGGTGGGTGATCGATATCTAGATATGATTTCTTGACGATGGATGCAGGGTCGATAGCATCTCGATCACGGTCGTCTATGGGCTGAATTTCCTGGTCATCATCCAAAGTGTCAATTGCCTTGTTGGAGAGACCCAGCACGGGCATGTTGGCAGCATCAGGCATATCTGCAATGTTTGCTCCGTCGATGCCTCCCAGCCGATTAAGCATAGTAGCAACAGCCTTGGGCTCGCTGAACACTCTCATCAGCTTCTCATCAGCGCCGGAAACGAACTGCGAGGAACCCAGCGAGTCGATGCAGTTCAGATCGTAGCCGTGGATTTGAGGGCGAGACATTTCATGCCATGTGCCGTGGCTCTTCCACTTCATATGAAGCCGGGTCGTCTGATCTGAGCCTGTAGAGAGGAGAAAGCCGCCATCTTTGGACCAAGAAATGCCGGTAACGGCCTTTGTGTGGCCAGAGATGGCAATGCGAGGCCTCCACATGTCTTCTGAGGCATCGTACTCCCATCTTCTCCAGCTGCCCGTTCTACCTAGACAGGCTACTGATTTTCCGTTGGGAGACCAAAGGCCGGTCCAGAAGCCGCCAGTGCTTCCTGTTGCTGTTGTGGCACCTTTCTCTCTGCTAATTTCTCCAAGTCTCACCATACTGACCCAGATGCCGGAGCCAGGGTCAGCCTCCCAGATGGCCAGCGAGTTATCTGCAGAAGCAGACAAGAGCTGCAACTTGCCATCAGCTTGGGAATGCCACTTGGCGCTGTAAATCCAATCCTCGTGGCCCAGCAGTAGAGCCTCGAATGTTACAGAAAAGTCCTGGTCGGAAATTTTAAGCCAGTGGGCCTTGTTTGATGGAGATTTCCCTGGCATGAAAGCACCGCTTGAGGGGTCCGAGCCTTCAGCAGCGAGGGCAGGGAGCTCCTTGCCCTGGTGCACTCTCCAGATTCTGATGTATTTGTCCTGGGAGGCCGACGCGAGAAGAAGATCGCTATCTGGGCTATATGTTTCCTTTGCGAAGCTCAGGGATCTAAGCCAGCCTTCGTGGCCGCTGAGAGTTGCCTGAAGAGTGAACTGAGCCTTATCCGCCTTGGCTTCGGCTGTCAGGATCTGGATGACATCCTTTGTGCCGGCCGAGGCAAGGATATAAGCGCCATCATCGGCGCCGAGAACACTGAGGGAAAGACATAGAGGGAAATATTTTGGTGTCGTATTGATGGTTTGGATCAGCTCAAGCTGATCGTTCTCAAAGCTCCAAATTCTGATCGTTGCATCTGCTGCTCCTGTTGCGACTATCCATTTTGACTGCTCAGCAGTGACTCGTAGAGCGGTAACACAGTTTACCGGCCCAGTGTGCTCAGATGCCGTCTGAAGCAACTTGAAGTCTTGTCCGCCGTCAGAGGATTTCCAGACCGCTATGGTCTTGTCATCTGAGCCGCTGATGAAATAACTTGAGGGTTCATTCTCAAGCTCGGGCAGGAATGCTAGAGCTTTGACTGTTTCTTTATGCCCGTTCAAGAGTTTGAATACACCTCTTGGAGGATCAGCCTAATATGGAAGAACAAAACTGAGTCAGAAATCCATGTCCAACAATAAGTTGCAATTGTCATGGCGCATATAAAAACTCACAGCCGGCCGCCATAGAGCGATGTTGCAATCTGCTCCATAGGCCAACAGCCCCGTCCGGCTCCAGTCTGCAACTGCAGTCTGTCTATTCGCGCCGGCAGCCAAATGCTCTACCGTCAAGCCGTTTGAGCCCATGTCATCAATATGCCGACTGGTTTGTGAACTGGCTGAGAGTTCATCAAGACGGATGGGGGATCCACGTGACAAGGATGTTGTGACATGCACAAGTTTGCGGAAAGACTTTTTTCGGTGGTTTTTGGCGCCTGCGCGGTACATGTATGGGGTACCGAGTCTCAGAGCTAGGGGTAGCAAAGCCCAAAGGCTCTCTGACGGCTCCCTACATGTACCTTATACAGCCCTATAACTGTAAATCGAAGCCTATAGTATACTTTTATCTACGTATTAACCGAGTAGAATTTTTCTTCAAGTCAAAGAGTTCAAATATTAATGCGTTGTAACGGCATCTAGACAGCTGGGTTAATTCTGTCGTTCCATCATAGCACTCGACCGCTGCAATCTAGGGCTAGTTTGGACCCAACTAGGCCGGAAAAAGGTCTCCATAGTATACTAATTGCTCGTGCCAATATCAGACTCATCCATCTACTGCTGCTGATATCGTGATCCCGCAACAGCCATAATCTCAATTGAAAAGCCACGTCTGGTGGATAGGATCTCATAGTCATGGCCTCGACCACTGCCGATGCGATGGCCCAAATCTCCATCGTCGTGGAGTTCTCGTAAGCCTCAGCTCCCCCTTTGCGCCTAAGCACTCCTGTGATGCCGCCTCCTCCCTTCACATCAATGTCACCAGCAAGATGCCAACGTCCGAGTCCGGGCGTTTCTGCTGTTAGTCTGGATGAATCTCATCATATCATCTGCTTAATTCCTCATCTGGCCTTTCATACGTACACATCCAAGAGGATCCAGCTAACTCATACTCTGCAGAGGCGGCCTCGAGATGCTCTTCTCGGACGTACGCCGCCACGCCCTCACTCTGCCTGCTAAGGATCAGGACGGCAACCCTTCCACTATTGCGTATTTGATACATCATCTTTGTGCGCATGTGATGAAGGACACCCGCAAGGAGCTTTTCGTCCTGGATGGCCATCTGTACGTCTCACCTCCCCTTCCCGTGGGCTGCTGTGCCAATCACTGGTCTGCATTGCAACACCCTGTCCTGGTCTTCCTACGTGCTAGATGTTCAGCTCAGTGACTGGGGGTAGTATGAGAAGTGGTTCGAACCTTGGCAGCGAGTGTGTAAAGCTCAGCCTATCATACTGCTTCCACATGAACGGCCAGCTGCGGCGTTCTGGTTTTACTCCACCACCAATTGGAAACTTGTTGCTAACTGGTGCTTATTTCTACAGACGGCCAGGCATTCTAGTTCTCATCAACGATGCGGACTGGGAGCTGGAGGGAGAAGAGGAATATGAGCTGAAGAGTAGCGACAATATCCTCTTCGTATCAACCCTGCATGGTGGCTAAGCCTTGAACCTGAGCCTTGGCTTGCTGATACTACTGGGTACATGAACGCACAACATAACACGCCCGAATCTATTGTTAGGACATCTTCTTGCCTACCAGCAGCAAACTATTCCCCCACGTTAAGCCTGGATCGATGGTGGCTCAGCTGAGCAGGGTGCTCCTCGCCGCTCTCCGTACGACTAACATGATTCATGCACCGTCCGACTTCCGCCACTGCAGAGTCAAAGGTCTGCATAAAACGGCATTTAGATCTGATTACGGCTCTGGCTATTCACTACCCGCATAAACCGAAAGAAGTGCAAATTAGGTAGACGGACTACTACTATAAGGATGGGGGACGGGCCGAGCTTCGTTCGTTTGACCTACGCCCGAAACTCACTTGATGCCCAAAAAGCCCATGTAGGATATTCAATTCAAGCTCTGGTGCTTTTTAGCGTTGTTGTCTCTCCGAGAGTTCGGAGCTTTGCCCATATTCATAAACGAGAGCATATTCTAGCTTCAACGAGCTCGTGTGTGTCGGTATACGCGTGTACATAGCATTGCCCACCCCCTTTCCGAATATCTATCGTGACTGACGATCTAGCCTGGGCTCTTTTGCCTCACAGTAGCTGTGATCGACGATCTAAAGCGCCGCTGAGACTTACTGTTTCTGTTCCCCTGGTGGTCGTTTTACCCGATGTAGCTGAATCTGTGATCGATGCCAGCACGCCACAAGTCCAAGCCAGAAATCTACACCAAAAGCCCACGCTGGATTTTGAGGCAAACGTGGCAAGTTAATAAGCGGCTTCCATTAAGCGGTGAATGTGAAGAAGATAAAGGGCGTGAGAGTTACGGCTCCCTGCGTAGTATTAGCTGATACTCGGCTGCAGCCATGCCTGCAACCAAGTTTTTCCAACGTATTGAATCCGTGCAGCAGTATTACATGCGCATACAGCAGAAAGCGCGCACAGACTGGTCATGCAACGCCTGTGAATGGTCTCTGTATGCAAACACCCCTCTCTTGCTTTTTTTCGATTCCTCCATTCCAAGGTTCCTTTGGCATCCGGTTGGCTCTCCAGCCTGGTCCGTAGATGAAATAGTTTGGGGGCCATAAGCAAACAAGGAAACCCGAACCAGCCATGCAGGATAGGCGTGACCGGTTTACAACCATGTTCCTTGTCTTTTTTTTTTTCTGCTTCACACGAGTGTATCTCGCCATTTAAAACAACTCATATGTTCTTTTGGAATCCTTCGGGGAGTTTTTGCACCGACAGCCGGATGATTTAATTTTCAGCTTCTTCGCTTTTCTGTTCTTTTATGGAATGCAAGCGAGGGGTGCAAGGCGATTGATGACATCCTCCAGCACATGATTACGATTACTGTATGAAGCGATCGGCCACAGCCGCATGTATCCGCCTCCCCTGTTTACTTCCAACTTTGTCCTTTTCCCTCTCTCTCTCTCTCTCTCTCTTTCTCTCTCTCTCTCCTTTCTTTTCCTTTTTTTTTAATCCAATTTTTTTTCTTCTGTCATTTATTTCCCTCATTCCTTCTACAACGCAGCGTACAAGCGTAGACTGCCCCGGATTCTTCAGCCCCCAAGTCTGCAACTACAATCCCTTGCGCCCCTCTCCCCCAGCCAGAACCGGCAAAAAGCAATTTCGTCTCTTCCAATGCCTCAAGTTCAGCCGCTCAAGGCTCTGCGCCCGCAAAAAGCAAGGGCAGAGAAAGTGATGTGTTTCTTTAACTCGCTTTATTAAGGAACGACGTTAGCTTCGTCTCTTATCATTTTTTTTCCCCTTCTCTTTCTTCTACCCCTAGCATGATTCCCTCTTTAGCCTCCTGGGGCTGAGATGAGGGCCTCTTTTAAGGATCTTACTGGGAGCTGGATCCGGGTTACTGGAAATCGTACGATTTACATTCGTTTGTTTGGGGGTCACCAAACCGCCCACTTACAAGAAAGTGTTCCAACTATCCACGCTAGAATGATGAGCGCGAAGCAGAAATCGTAGTGGAAATACTCCGCCAGCCCCCATTTCCCATTGTAGCATCATACTCGTAAGTATTGCTGCTTGCTTTGTACTTACGGAGCGGAACACCTGCATGTGATACTCTATGGGCATGTCGTCTCAGCGCTTCAGTCCACTAGGAACTCCGGGAGCAAGTCCCGTGACAAGCATCCCCAGCTCGAAGGCGCAAGCGCATTGCTGCCATTCGCTCATCGCCCTTCATCCATGTTCCTGCCTTGCCCCTTTCCAGATTGATGCTGCTTTCGTCGTAGTATGGATTGGTCAGAATACTACAAGTACAAAGAGGGAGAGAGAACAAAGCTTGTAGAAAAATGTAGAACACTTTGGATATCGAAACGCTATCCGCCTAAATTGTTTCCATCTCCAATACTAGCTCGCGTCGACAGACCAAGGAAAGCAAAATAAACTAAGAAAGAGATATATAGAAGTCATGAAAGATGCAAGTACCTCGCAGCAGAATTCGAATCAAAACAATACACCAAATCGTCCGTTGCCTAACAAAAAAAAAAAAAAAAAGAACCCTCAGAGCAGTATTCCTCCCGGCCGCTATGTTACCAAGTTACATGCATAGGTATCTCAACAAAAAAACCAATTCAGTGTGCCTTGCCCATTCCCTCAAGTAATACATCGAGCCAATCTTAGCTTGACTCTGGCAGATAATTCATAAAAAGCTCAAATACAAGAGCTAGCTTTGTTTCCAAGTAACCCAAAGAATCATTATGCTGCCAGCAGCCTTTATGCGGACTTTTTTATCGCTTTAAATCAGAATAAGCCACCGGGGAAAAAATATCAATGATATTTTCTCTTGAAATATATATATTATCGGCAATGTGCAAGCGATCTTCTTTCTTCTCGGTGTACGAGATTTGCACATCTGGTGGTAAAACCATGTGCTCAAGTCAAGAATATTTATATCTCCACAGTAATATGGAGGTATTGGAGTAAAGAGAACCATAGAATTTTTGATGGTTCTTAATATGGCAAGTGGCTTGACGGCCCCATTTGTGGTGATGATCCTGGCCCATAGAGGCTGTAGGAGGGGTTGGGGTTGCGAAGCACACTGCTCAAGATGTTGGTGGAACCCGGGGGGATGGTATATGGCGAAGACGACACCACAGGGTCTTGGGCTGGTAGAGCCAGCTGAGATACCTGAGAGGCGACAGAGTGGAGGGGCCCGCGGGCCGTCACGGCGCGAGTCTTTCCCCGGCCTTTAACGCCCTTGTTGCTGTTTTTGTAGTGCTTCTGAAAATAATCAAAAAGCTCTCGATAGGCCTCAGGCACTTCGCCTTCCTCTGAGAATTGTACAAAGAGGGCGATCAGTTTTTTAAGTGTGGCCTTGTGAAAATTGTTTTGATGAGTCTATTATTTGAGAGAAGCCTCGGTTAGATTTCATACATTGTTTTGTATACAGAAATTAAATGTCATACCTTCATATTGCCTAGTTGAGAAAATGCCTTGTTGCAGTCATCAAGCCGGCAAACAAATGGCTTTAGGCCTTTATGAGTCTCTTCATGAGATCGGAGATTTCCTCGCTGAGCAAAGCTTTTGGTACATTGACTGCAGCGGTATGGTTTTTCGCCCGTATGGCGGCGTATATGAGTCTACAAGCCCAAGTCGGTTAGCAAATAAGTGTCCCGAGGAAGAGTTTTGCTTGGAACATACCCTAAGATTTCCGCGTTGGGAAAAGGTAAGACCGCAACCGGCCTTATCGCACACCTGATGGCCGTTAGTGGCGTGACGCAAGTGAAGAATCAGGCCAAATACTTACATATGGCCTATGGCCAGTGTGTGTTCGTTGGTGAATATCACGATGCGTCTTTTGGGTGAAGGCTCTGCCGCAGTTGGGGCCATCACATATCCACTGCTTTCTAGGCTTCCCACTCTGGGTAGGAAGCGTCGATGGGGGTGTCGCAACATACTCTGGAGTAGGGGCAGGCGTGGGAAGCTGTTCATAATCTCCCTTTGATCGAGACCCCTGTATAGCCTTCATAAGCTCGTCAACATCAGTTTTGAAGTCGATCTTGTCCGCCGGATCAAGTGTTTCGTTATAAGAAAGTGTCTTAGAGTTGTCAAGTCGAGCTACAATGAAGGAACTCGGGGCGATTGGACTAAGAGAAATAGGACCTGAAGCGAAAGAACCTGGAGTAGCGGGACCTGGAGTAATGTGGCTATGGGTATTAGAAGAAACCGATTCCCTCCTCGATATAGGGGAATAAGGCTGATATTCCTTCATCGACTGGAGATTGCGTTGGTCGACAGCAGAGGCCTCCGTTACCATGTAAGGTTGCTCTCGAAATTCCGCCTTAAACGGTGCGCCGAGAGGAGTTGATGGTGGCGGGCTATGGTATGGCATATAAGAAAATGCGCTGTGGCTGTGATATTGGGGAGGCGAGACGGCAGATATTGGGGAGTGATTGTAGGTTGAGCTCATTAGATACGGAGGAGATACTTGGCGCTGTATATGGCTGCTGACTTGAGATCTGGGATCATAGGACGTGAATCCCGGGGAGCTCATGACGGGGAAGCTTGGTGATGTCTGCTGAGGCCAACGGCCCCAGC
The DNA here is from genome assembly GCA_021066465.1 of Trichoderma asperelloides. Classification (NCBI taxonomy): domain Eukaryota; kingdom Fungi; phylum Ascomycota; class Sordariomycetes; order Hypocreales; family Hypocreaceae; genus Trichoderma; species Trichoderma asperelloides. The sequence continues at coordinate 1,569 of JAJKFY010000118.1, read as the reverse complement.
CTGGATTGACGTGTGGTTGAGCTGCGACTGCCATTGTTATTGGCCAGTATCAGGCTTGCAGTCACAAGCTGACAAAAGTGAGGAAGAAGAAGAAGAGAAGAAGAAGAAGAAGAAGAAGAAGAATAATAATAATAATAATAATAATAATAATAATAATAATAGGAAGACTGTGAATAGAGCAGAGACGAAGCACTCAGTACAGGTAGTTAAGTTCTTTTCAATGACTTGTTATGGTCAATATGTAGACACAAGTCAAGAGAAGAGTCTGTTGAGCAAGTGGTAGAAGAAGAGGAGATTCTTGAAGGCGGATATGGAGGGGGTTATGTACTTGTGGCCTGGATTGGGACATCTTGGAAACAGGATGATATACAGTTGGTACGGTAGCAATTTACCAGGTAGACGGGTGATGGGGTTGTGTGGGAGCCCAGTCGCCTGGTAGTTGTCGGAGATCGCAAGCTGGAAGATAGCCACACCAGAGATGCGACTAGGACTAGCCTCTGGGGCGTGGGCAAAGCCAGGCACAGGTTAGTCCTTACAGGGGGGACGAAAAGAGGAGGGCCAAGGCAGAGCTGCAAAAACGACGGGTATACAATCGTTGACTCATTTTTTGAGCCCAACGACGAGCATACCATTGCCAATATAGAAAGAAGTAGGACCCAGCATGATGGCCAGGGCGAGAATGGGCGTGAGGAGATCAAACACCTGTGGCTGCCATTAGCTCTTTACACGCCCCTCCAATATGGGGACTAAAAGCTACCCCATATTGTTCACTGAGCGACTGAGGCATGAAGACGGGAGAGAGGGGAGGGGTGTGACAAGGGATCGCAGGGCTATGGCGGCGATTCCCGACTGGGCCTGTTGACTGCTAAGGAGATGGCGGTCTTTTCCCAAACATAGGGCAGTATGAGAGAACCGAAGACTGAAGTCACAATAGCCTGGCAGGGGGCTCGTAAAGAGAAGGCCTATGCTTGCTACCAGGATGTTGGTTCGTCCATCAGGGCTCCAGTCCCTTTGCGAACCAGGTCACTGCCACTACCAGCAGACGCCTTACATCGGATCAAATAATATCATGGTTTATGAATAGACGAGATCAGCAGCAACAGGTTCTTCTTTCGCCGCAAGTCTGAGAGAAACGATAGTCGCATGCATGTCTGGCAATACAGCAGCTGCCCAGATGTAATAGTGCCTCTGTTGTCTGATCCAAGACAACGTTAGGAGGCGGAATTGGCCACTCGACCCATGGTATATAGAAATTGAAGCGTGATCTAGGCTGTGGGGGGAAATAGTTTCTGGTCATCTAGCCATTGCCACCACCAAGAGAAGAGGGGGCCTACCTGAGAAGGAGTGGATGTGAACTATGCTGTATCTCGGCTTGAAGATGCAGCGAATTCAGAGTCAAAAATAACAAAGCAGGCAAAGGCCAAAGGGTAGAGGCGAGCGATGTGCCATGTCGCTATTGTCCATTTCGCATTTTGCCTAGCTTTCTGTTTCTATGGGGGGGGGGGGGGGGGGGGGGGGGGGGGGGGGGGGGGGGGGGGGGGGGGGGGGGGGGGGGGGGGGGGGGGGGGG
>JAJKFY010000117.1:0-10956 GCA_021066465.1 Trichoderma asperelloides | reverse complement strand
CCCCCCCCCCCCCCCCCCCCCCCCCCCCCCCCCCCCCCCCCCCCCCCCCCCCCCCCCCCCCCCCCCCCCCCCCCCGTATTCATGTTATCCTCACTGACATATTGCAGAAAGGATCGCGTGAAGTGAGCTATACCGTCTGCGAGAGTAGGGATGTCTTCTCTAATGACTAGCTGATTCCAAATATAGGAGGCTGAGCAAAAGCTGGAGGTAAGAATTTTTTTGCGATGAAGTAAGCAACGCATGTTGACACTTTCTAGAATCTGCGCCAAAACTTGCAGGTGAGCCTAAGTCAAGTTCCCCCCAGCTTCTTAGGATCAGAATAAAGCTAATGGAATAATTATACTAAAGGATGTGATTAAGAAAGAGTTTGTAGGCTTGCCCATGTTAATTTTATATGCCATCAGACAATCTAACAATTATGTCCATCATAGAGAGTAGTGGAGCACAAGCAAGTAAGTAGAACCGACAACGTCTCGTCGAATCATGTTATACTAATGTTGCTAGTTCATACTTGATCGAATCGAGGTACGTCCTTATTCAATTCCAATGTTCTAGAATATGATGATTTGACATATTGAAGCATTGGACGAAAGAGCTCGCTGTAAGGAATGATAAAACTTGTTTCACAATTAGTATTGACAGTCACAGACTCGCACAGCTGGCCCAGCTGACAAGGTTCGTATATTTATCTCTTTGGGATTCGCCATGACTGATTCGGCGTCTCAAAATCATCACAGGATGCCGACGCTCTCGCCGATGTAAGCATCCAATCCAATCACATAGTATATAAAGGTAAGAAAATGACTAAAAGGAATAGACCTTGTTGGAAAAATGTGTGAAGGAGGACCAGGAGCAGGAAGAGCAGGAGAAGGAGGAACAGGAGAAGGAGGCCGAGAAGTACGAGAAGGAGGAGGAGGAAGAGGAAGAGGAGATCTAGATTTCCTTTTCTACATAAACATAATTATTAATGAATGATCACATTACTCTGTTATTCTACGTTTTTATAATGATCTTATTACAGCCCTCGTCTCCTAAGGGCTGCTACAACCCATATGAAGAGCATTTATCCCCGTATAGGTGGCATGTTACGTATGTCTTACAAGGATCACAAAAACCAACTCAGTATTTCGTACAAGCCTTTCTTCACTACCATTTCCATGGGATAAGAGCTTATGGCATAATCTCACTAAGAGTTTTGCCACAAATGTTAAAGCCGAAGGGCCTAAAAGCCCGGTTACTGAGGATTGGGAGAGTTATAGTATGTATGCGCTGAGTTAACATTTGGTATCCTAGTGGTATGTAGTGGTAACATTATTACACTTAGAGTGACAATGAAGAATCTGGAATTACCAAAAGAATGAATTGTATCATATTTACATTTTTATACCATTACATAACAGCCATAACGATTTCTTCTTTGAGTTTCAAATATCTGGAGATATTTTTTATGATAAAGATATGTAAAATTATTCTCTACCGATTTATATACATATATGTACCATTAGCCTACAGAATTCATCGCTTACTTAAACCCATCTACACATAGGAAACGACGGTGTCTTGTCAGACTTGTACGAGGCGACTCCTGTAGACTCAGAAAAGCCCCCCTTAAGTTGCCGGTCCAGAGTGGTGGCAGACACCGTCGACACAAGTGTAGTCGGCGTTGCAAGGCTGAGACGCGCTGCAATTCCAACCACCACATCCCCAGGTGCAGTTACTGCAGTATCCGCCAACGCAAGAGTAGGCCGACTGGCATGGACTAGAACTGCTGCAGTCCCAACCCTCGCAGCTAGAAAGGGGCATTAATGGTCAGCTCAACTTCTAAGTAAACCAAAGGAAAGAATGAAAACGGAAAAAAGTATGTGAATGAAGGAGAGAGAACTGAACATACCCCCAGGTGCAGGTATCTGCTGGGTATCCATTGCCGCCGCTGCCGCCGCCGCCGCCAGAAGGAGGGCTGGATCCTCCAGCTGGAGGAGCACCGACGAAGCTCCAGTCTTGCTTTGTGGTCTTGGTGTTTGCTTGGGAGATGGCGTACTGGAGATTTCCCTTGCCGCTGTTGAAGCCGATTTCGAAGCCGTCGTAGCCGGTGCAGCAGCCGCTGTTGCAGGACTCGGTGCCGTCGTCACCCGGGATCATTTGCCAGTAGAGCTGTTTGTACAATTACTTGTTAGAATAAAATTACGAGGTTGGGATTTCATTTGATGCAACATACCCATGGGTAGGCAATAGAATTAAGGGCGGCTGATTGGTCGTTGAAGTTAGAGGGGTAACTCGTCGCAACTCCCCATTCCTCAACGTAGACCAGCTTGTTGTTGGCTGCCGCACTGGCTTCGAAGCCGGGCATGATGCTACCCCAGGTAGATGCTGAGCCGACGTAGGCGTGGACGCTCATGAGGTCGATGCTCGAGCAGGACAAGGCCTTGGGGAGCATGTTGTAGCCATGGCTCTGGTCTCCGCCGATGCCGCCGGTAGCGACCTTGATGTTGGAGTCGGTGATGTACTTTTTGAAGTTTGCTGCCCTGTTGCAGAGCCAATTGGAGGGATCGTTGTTGGCGCCGTCAGATGTGAACTGGAAGGGCTCGTTCTCGAGATCAAAGGCGAGAATGGCCTCGGACCAGTTGCCCCATGCGAGGCCGCTGCTGGGGGACTTGTAAGTCAGGATGGCCTTGATACGAGCATCGTACTGGGCTTGGGCATTGGAGTTGCCGTAGAACGAGGTGCCGTAGGTGTGGCAGTAGATGTCGCAGCCGTTTCCCGTGACACTGCTGTCGTGGATGTCGTTGCCGTCGTGGGGGGAGATGATGGCTTTCATCCCCTTTGCGGCCAACTGGGCGAGGACCTTGTCAACTGCTGCGAGGGAGTTCCAGTTGTAGGTTCCTATGGTTGTCTCAAAGTCGGCAACGCTGGTAACTACATTGCTTCCCTTGACGCAGCCGGTGTCGAGCTTATTGATCCAGATGCGGACAACTTTGGCTCCATAGCTGGCAAGAGTGTCGATGTAGTTTGCCTGGTCGGAGGCGGAGAGGCCAGGAAGGAAGTACAAGCTGGATCCTGCAAAGGAGTTTGAAGCTGCGGCAAGGCCGGAGCTGGCGAGGGCGTATGCCGCCAAATTCAGCTTCATGATGGATCAGAAGCAGAAGAGGGTAGTGAGTTTATAGGCAAGGCAGTTGAGAGTGTCTTGAGATTTTTCTACAATTTGAAAACGGCGGGATCATCTTGCCCTTTAATAGTTCTACAAGTTCCTTAGTCAATTGCGAGGCTACCCGTCACATGGCTTCATTCAGGACACAAGAGACGAGATGCGAGACTCTGCCGATGTAAACCTCAGCTCATCATACAGGTAAGGAATGTCTACTCATCGTGATACTGTGATACAAGCCTTCCCCCCACCTAAATATGCCAAAGGCCGATTTGGGAAACAGCGGAAGAAGGGTTTCCGTGTCCAAAAGGGGCACATATTTCGGCACATCGCCAAGCCTAAGAGGCCGGCAGCCGGTTCGTGGAGCTGGAGAATATCCCGAGAGTAAGCTTATTGGCTGTGGCTCGCTGTTGTCGTCCTGTTTTGGAAAGAAGCACATCGTGATGGCCCTTTGGTAATTCGGGCCGACCGCGCTTTAGAGGATCGGCCGTGTAGTCGTATATCGAGGCCGCGCATAGTAGACGCGATTGGACGATTGCTTCTGACGCAGACGTTGCCTAATTGGGGCAATACAAATTCATGACGGAAAGGTTCAAAATAGAGGTGATTGGATGATCGATTCTTATGCTTATGCTGGAAGGATTGATATGGGTGAATTGTGAGCGAGTCAGTGTTTGCTGACAAGAGTTGAATTGGTTGTTGCAGAGCGGGTTTACACCTAAGGCAGACATCGCAATTTAATCCGAATTGGGCAATATAATTCGTGGCGAGAAAGCTTAGAGGTCAGCATCAAGAAGCCTCGGACTCAGTACCTTTGCAGTCACAGGCACAAAGCAAAAGACTAGCATATCGGCGTTACAGTACCCTACCTACAATAACCCCTTACTCAAATTGTAAGCTTCTACTTACAGCAAGGTGCGGCGGCCTTTCCCGAGCCCTATTCGACAAGTCGTGCGGTTCCCCCACGTAGCCCGTAAGCGATAGGCGGAAAGGACTAATGCAGACGCTGCAGAGCTTGGATCATATTACATACAAGCACATCACATGCTAGGTTCCAAGCCTGTTGCTAATAAGCCAGTCTAGTTCGTGGATTATACAAGATTGTTGCCTAGAGCTGTCACCCCGCAATCCGACGGTTGACAGGGACCCCATATCTGCGCACTGACATTTTGGTGGCTTTGAATAGTCTTTAAGTCTATACAGCTAAGATGCTTGATTTTACTTTACGACTTTGAGGTTGTTTAGTTACATAAGCTGTGTTGTCTATAATTAAGAGAGAGTAGCGAAGTACATGTGGCGTTTATAGTGGCGTTTTAGATATAGTATTGGCGTAAGCTCCGCGGAATGCACAATCTTTAATAAATGGTTTAGTGTAAATTGAATATGGTATCTTTTATCTTTCCGCTGACATGAGTAGTAGAATACAAGCAGGATGGATGCAGATTTCGTATGTTGACAAAGATTCTGTTAGGATAGATGTGAGGGACGACTTAAGCCATATCTCCGCCCCACCGTCTGTATCATTGGTGAACCAGTTCCTCCTCAACGCTTTCGCTGTCCTCGGGGTCCTCGGTGCCTCTCTCCAACCAACGAATGGTCCCAGTCCCCGGATCCAAAATACACCCAAAATGAGTACATTCATTCATAATGGGATACGCCCTCACCCACTTTTGCAATGTGTGTTCGAAAATAGCAGGGCTTTCTCCTCCTCTCCCTCTCTTTGAATCACGTTCTTGCCTCTTGGCCAGCGCAGTCCATTTGCTTAGGATGCAATCCTTTCGCTCTTCACTCTCCTCAACCAATGTCTCCATACCCAAGATTGAACTGCTCTCCTTTTGGCTATATGCCTGATCTGACTGATTTGCTGGCGCAAAGTCGTGATTTGTGTGCACAATGAAGTCGACGGCTGACCTGGTTTGCGCGTTGACGAGGTCTTTTTGGACCACGGTTGTCTCTGTGCCAGAGCAGAGTATTATGTAGCAGGGCGCAGCACGTGTCCTCGTGATGGATGTAATCACGTTGTTAATGGATAGATGATGGCGCTCTGGGTGGAGGAAGTGTTGGCGGAGGACTGATGATATAGACGGCTGGACACCGAAGAGCACAAGGCACTGGTGGATACGAAGCGATAATGTAGAGCAGTTGTGGTTGGGTCGGAAGTTGAGCGATATAGAAAGGTCCTGCCTGGGGAGTCGTAAGCTTGCAGCTGTGTCAGAGTCTCAATGCGGCCTACCTCACTCCGGTCAACACGCCAACAAACCCAGCATAGGAGACGGTCCTCGCAATCACCGTCTGAGGCTCTTTGGACTTTGACCTCACAAACTCTAGGACAACAAGGACGCTCCTCAGTTCAGGCATCGCCCAGTCTAGAGTTCGAAAATGCATCATCCTCGCCCTGCGTTCCGCATGGACTTGGCCCTCTGTCAGATCTATTTCCCCCTTCTTGAGCCGGGTCAGGACGGCGCCGCTTGTGCACCCTAACAAAGAATCAAGCAGCAGATTAAAGGCAACCAGGAAATACATGTCTACTCCACTGGCCTTTGAAACACCAACCAGTTCTTGCGTTTCTTCATATGAATATACCCGCCGAAGAATGAGGAAGGCTGCAAATTTGATGATGGAGTGCAGGAACGTCCACGGCACTATTGACCCGAGGACTGTGTCAAATAACGGAGTGATTTCTTTCATTCGCGGTGCGAAATCCGACGCCAGCTTGACATAACGCTCAGCTGGAGGAAGGGAAAGGTCGATACGATACGTGGGGATGGGCTCTCCGACAGAATCAACCGCCAGCTCTGAGCGGCGCGACGCCATGCTGGTGTTTGGTGTTGATGTGTCTCAGTTTGAACAGAGAGGTCTCTCTGACATGCTTTTATGTTTACAGCAAGCTGCCATTGAGTTAGCGGCAGTGGGATGGATGACTCAGATGTCAAGGTCCAATTGAGAGTTCATGTTATCTTTTCGGCTGTTGAAGCTGCGATTCACATCCTGTGATCAATCTTACTTGGACAGCTAACAGGGAGGTACATGTATTTATTGCGGCTGTGAAAGTGGTACTTATAACACGCATCTTCCGGCAAAACTTCGCAAATCTTGCCGTGAGTTCCCAATATATGTATGTAATATGGGGCTGCTGCCTGGCAAAAGCAGCCATTATCGAATTATTGTGGCGCCCCCCACCACGCTTGACCTCTTATTCTCATAGATCCCAGGAACGGCGACGGATTGCCTGGATCATCCTGGCCAATTCCCGTGTGTACGAGTCTTGTGCTATTTCGCAGTACTATTTAGATTGATGTTGTGTGTTTCTGTACTTTCTTTGTACTTATAGCTTTTAGAGCTAAAGATTGCTTGGAGCTCCAGTCCTGCCTAAACGCCGACCCACTTTTGGCCATCTCTAAGAGACGCGATTTTGTTGAAAGTGAAGCATAAAAATGGCATCTTCCGCATCTTCCTCTATTATAAGTCCTCAGTCTTAATGCCTCAGCATCAGTCAAGTTCCAGCTGGCTCTCGAATATCTTTCCAGTATTTTCCCAGCACAAAGCAGACAGAATGGCCGGCTTTCAGTATGCAGGGATCAATCTCCCAGTGTCAACAGAGTATATTTCTATGAAAGATGCGGAGCCCATCTACCCAATTGGTCTACCAGATGCTCGGGCGGCAAATTCGGATATATTGCCCATCAGAGAAGTCGCCATGATGATGCTCATGGACAATTTGACAGACAAGCCGAATTGGCACGAGAAGGTGTTTGATGAGGCCATTGTAGCAAAATGGCGCTACGAGGCCAGGACGCAGTCAGAAAACAGCCTCTTTGTTAGGATCATGGAGGGCAAATGGAATCCAGATGGAATTCCAATGCCCGAATGCCGAATCATCTCGGAAGCAGCCTTTGAGTTTGTTCGTTGATGACCCCATATCTCCTCCTTGTCGTAAGATGACAGACTAACGAAGAGATCGATCTTGCTGCCGACTTTGTAGTGTATTGCGGAATTACGCAACAAAGCCAAGTACTTTATCGAGACTGGTCTGATACCTACTCTTGATTCGGCAGGCAATGCCATCATCAAATCAGATAACTTGATCAGTGACAGTCTTCGAGATGAATTGGTCAAGGCGTTTGAGACGCTCCGAGCGGATCAAGCTGCGAACGTGGACTGGCACCCTCGAAGCAACGACATGGTGCAAAACCTAGTGCATCCGTCCATGTATCCATTTGTATACGGTATGTGTTTAGTATTGTCACCTTGAATAATTGCCGATGCCTAACCGGATTGAAAACAAAAAGGCCGATCAAAGTTCCTTGATGAGGAACAAGTTGGCACAAAAAATGCCCTCGAGTTCGTCGGCAAGGGTAGAGTTGTACCGGAAATAGATAAGATGGCAGATTATGGGCAAAGATTTCTCAACGCTTATTGGATGAGGGACAGAAATGTAGTTCCCAAAGAGTATCGCTCGAACGTCTACCAGTGGCTACCTGCCAATGTGACATTCCGCGACGACGGGACAACAGAGTTTACGAGCTACATCAACAATCTGCATCCGGAAAAGTATCCGGCCATCTATGAAGCAATTGAGCATGCTATCGATGCGGCTCTTCCTGCGTGGGACCAGTGCCTTCGGGAGAATATTGGTTACAAGAAGAATACTGTGGCGGGGAGGTCTGAGTCCCGTTTCGAGCTCATTACCGAGGCAAGGTGCGTTTCCATCTTATTTGAGCTAATACAGAAGAAAGCACGCATGGGCTGACAAGGATATATCTAGTGACGAGGAAGACCATCTGTGGACGAGAGTAATGAAGTTTGGTGTACGGGATGAGGATGAGTATGAGGTTGAGAACGAGGATGAGGATGAGGACGAGGACGAGCCCCGCTATGTTCGCATTCGAGCCTTTGACTGGCAAAGATATCATGCGTTTCGCAAGATTTACGCCAGCGTCGGCCCAAGACTTGTTCCTGGAGAGTGGCTCAAGGGCCGAGAAGCCATCCTCCCGGAGCCGGAGGAGTTTGAAGAGATTGACTATTCTCCGAAGAGAAGACTCCGCAAGATGTTTAAAGAGCATGGGCTGCAGGTCATTGTAAAGATGGCGAGCATTGAACTGACTCCCGAGAAGCCTCATTTCCCAACGGGATCGTGGCATGTAAGTTGTCTCTTTCTCCTGCGACTGCTTTCGGCTGCTGGAGTGATGAATATTAAAACGTGATTTTGCAGGTTGAAGGCCAGACGAACGAGAAAATATGCGCGACGGCGCTGTTCTATCTCGATAGCGAGAACGTCACGGACAGCCATTTGTCGTTCCGCATGCAGACTTCCTCATATCTGCGAGACGATATTTCAACGGGACAAGACCAGTACAACTACCTGGAACGAGTCTACGGCACTGGTCTTGGACAGTATCAAGCCTCTTGTTTGCAGACATATGGAGACGTGAAGACGCCACAAGGACGGCTGCTCGCTTTCCCCAACGTGTTGTAAGTGGAACTACTGCTAATATTTATATGTTTATATTTGCCTCCTTCTAACCGCCATTGCTTTTCTCTCTCTTTTTTTAGTCAACATCGAGTTTCGTCGTTCAGACTCAAGGATGCCACCAAGCCAGGCCACAGGCGTTTCTTGGCTCTGTGGCTTGTGGATCCTCATGAGCGTGTTGTTTCGACTGCCAATGTGCCGCCGCAGCAGAGAGACTGGTGGACCGATGACCAGAACGAAGTGCCTGAGGATCTCATGACGGCGGAAGAGGCGCAGGAGCATCGGCTGAAGCTGATGGATGAGCGATCCACGCATGTGGTCGAGGTGGAGCGCAGCCTGCAGAGAGCCATGTATAATTTTTGCGAGCACTAGTTGGTCAGTTGGTTTGTTAGAGTAAAGCGTAGATTGTGCGTGTTTATGCCGCCGATGAATGTAATAGTAAACAAGTTTTGCTCTCATCTCTTGTTGTCATGGAGTAAACAATACATACAGTTAATTATATGTAAACATACAGTCCTCAACTTCTGCTGGTTGGCGGGGCATCTATTTCGGGCGCGGGGCAGCTGTGGCTCAGGCCTCGTAGCCGCCGTGGCGCGACCAGCGTCTGTCTCATCGCTCACATTCGCCACTTTTCCAGATTTTTTTTTTTCAATTTAGGCGGGGTGATTCATATTTTTTTCTTCGTGCCTCAGGCCCCCGCCACCCTCTCCCCCTCTGCTAGGGCTCCCGTGGTGGGGTTGCATCAATACTGCGCATTTCTGCTTGATCTTTTTTTTTCTTGCGCCTCCTCGTTGATACCCAAACTCGATTCTCCCCAAACCACAACAACCGCCTATCTTCGTCCCTTTTTCCTCTTCTCCAGATCCCACATCACAACCGCAGCCATGGGTTTCACCGATCTCCTCACCGATGCTGGCCTTGCCGGTAAGCGCCGTCGACGCAAAACGCTGGATGAACCAGAAAGTGGCTGACAGAGTGTCCATAGTCCTGAACAGCTGGGTTTCCACCCGCTCCTACATCGTTGGGTATGCCAAATCCCCCCTCCACAGCCGCAGCGACAGCGACGACGATTTGCGCTTCGATTCTGCCATGGCACTTTGCATACATCGATTTTGTCTTGTTCTTCGCTGCCCTTGTTGAGTCACAATCAGTCGATGGATGCAGCCTAGCCCCTCTTTCATATTTTTTTCCACCCCTCACTTCAGTGCCTGCATGAACTTCAAGAAAAAAAAAAAAAATCCTCCCAAAGATGCCCCTCACTAACGTCTACCCCGCCAAACTACAGCTTCTCTGCCACCCAGGCCGACGTTGCCGTCTTCAAGGCCCTCAAGGAGGCTCCCGCCGCCGACAAGTACCCCTCTGCCGCTCGTTGGTACAAGCACATTGCCTCTTACGAGGATGAGTTCGCCACCCTCGACGGCGATGCCAGCAAGCCCTACACCGTCTACGGCCCTGAGGTCGCCGAGGTCACCCTGAACCCCGCCAAGGCCCCCGCCGCCGAGGATGATGATGATGTCGACCTGTTCGGCTCTGATGATGAGGAGGAGGATGCCGAGGCCGCCCGTATCCGTGAGGAGCGCCTGGCTGAGTACCGCAAGAAGAAGGAGAACAAGCCCAAGGTCGCCGCCAAGTCTGTTGTGACCATGGATGTCAAGCCTTGGGGTACGTTTTATAATCATCCACCTGTTTTGCATTTGTCAATGCCGGAGTTGTCGTCCGCATCGTACACTGCAATTTTTACCATTTAGAATTTTTGATGCTAACAATTTTCGATTCTAGATGACGAGACTGATCTGGCCGCTCTGGAGGCTGCCGTCCGTGGCATTGAGAAGGACGGTCTGGTCTGGGGTGCTTCCAAGCTGGTCGCCGTCGGCTTCGGTATCAAGAAGCTGCAGATCAACTTGGTTGTTGAGGACGAGAAGGTCTCCCTGGATGAGCTCCAGGAGGAGATCCAGGAGTTCGAGGACTACGTCCAGTCTTCCGACGTTGTTGCCATGCAGAAGCTGTAAAGCAAATGAAAAGGAAAAATACGGGTGTTGTTCTGTTGTGAAACGAAATTTATCATGGGTAATGAATGATTGGGGACAAGAATCTATCAGTGTCTTACATAGTTTGTTATGCGCTGGGTGAGGGACAATCAAAGATGCCCTCTCGCATAGTCACGGATTCTAAAAAGTAAAAAAAATACGAAGCCATAGACAAATATTTTACTGGGCACAGGTTCTTGTTGTGACGTACTTTCTTTCTTTCTTTCTTTCTTTCTTTCCATTTTTTTTTTTTTTTTTTTTTTTTTTTTTTTTTTTTTTTTTTTTTTTTTTTTTTTTTTTTTTTTTTTTTTTTTTTT
>JAJKFY010000116.1:0-11031 GCA_021066465.1 Trichoderma asperelloides | reverse complement strand
CCCCCCCCCCCCCCCCCCCCCCCCCCCCCCCCCCCCCCCCCCCCCCCCCCCCCCCCCCCCCCCCCCCCCCCCCCCGTTTGTGCGAGTAAGACATGGCTGGGTCGTACCTACAACAGCACTTACACGGAGTACCGTTCCCATCCACTTGTCCACTTGTTGTAGCTACCGCATCGTGCATTGTAGACCGTGTGCGTACATTCAGTACAGCATCTCGCGGTTCTCCTGAAGCACAGTTTGTACTCTGTATATACCTACATACATACTGCCGGGAGCAGGACCGAAACATGAAGCGTGCGTGCCTCGGCGTCCAATCAGGACCGGCACTGGGCCATACCTGCAATGTACGTTGTACACATGAAACAGCAGTGGAAGACCTGGCAGAGATTGGCAGGGCGCGCTTCTCTGCTTTGGACAATCTATGCAGGATTTGGCAGGTACCTACCTAATATGATCCATGTGTGCGTCTGTGTCTGTATCTGTATCCGTGTCTACCAACTTTCAATAGGGTAGTACCTACTGTAGGAGCATGGACCGTATGATCGAAGGTATCTGTCCTCCTCTGCCCGCTTATCATCTCTTAGCCGAGATGGGATCGCTCGCTCGCCGTAACGGGGGCACGGTGTACTGCAGGGCAAGGTACAAAGTATCTGGATACGCGGATTTGGCACTGAGGGTGAGAAAACGAGGGACACCTCTCCAAATCTCGTCATTTTCGACGCAATTCCCCTTAGCAGAAAGTCTAATGAGCCAGCTTGGGCGGTACGAGCGTTGGCGCGCAGAGATGTATGGCCACCCAAGGTACTCCTGCCAAGTATGGCAAGAGATTGAGAGTCCAAGTCGTGATGGATTGGGACGGAGGCTATGCTCTGCGAAAAAGTGGTGCACAGTAGTGAGTGGTAGGTATTAATTATGAATGCAATCTATGTATGTACATAGGTATGTAGCGGTACACAAAACAGATTCGATGCGCTTCATTCATTGGCCATTGAGGCACTGCATTTTCTGGTCGTGTGCTGCAGACCCTGATTCTGTGTTTGGACGCAGCGCGGGGGATAAGGCCGAAACAGAGCATCAGGGTCTCACGAGTGGTGCCACGCAGCAACCGTCTGTCAAAGACATCAAGGTTATGATTATACAGTATTTTGCTTGTTTGATTTTATTGATTTTAGCACTAGCATCTTTATCATCTTTATCATCTTATCCTTCCTTTGTTGCGACGTGGACGGATGGCGATCCGCGAGATGCAGCAGCGTGGACAGCAAACGTGATCCTGCCTGCGGGCCTTGGAGAATGCACAGTACCCAATACTTTCTGTACCCACTGTATCCTGCCAAAGCGAACTGCTGCTGCCAATCGTTCAGGCCATCTGGGCTCGCTGAAGTGTCCCTCCGGATTGCGGACTTGGGTATGAGTAACAGGCGCTGGGTCCGGGGCCGGGTCTGGATCTGGGACTGCCAAAAAGCCAAGCAACGTTTCCCGGACGCTAACACGAGACGAATCCGTACCTAATGCGTGTAGCTTGTACCCTGGTACCGCAACGTACTGTGTGCCTGATGAGCTGTGCTATTCTGTTGCTGGGCTGGGCTGCACAGTCATTTCTTCAGCGGAATTGACACGGTACAGTCACGCAGACCCTCGTCATGTCGTCGTCGTGTGGGGACGCCACCTGGCGTGACTGCTTTGCTGGATAACAGAACAGCAGCGGAATGGTGCTAGAGAGCTGCTAGAGGGCGAGCGATTCTGCACAGTAGCTAGCACGTTGCAGGGGGGGCCCGGTTTGTCAGCGCTGGGCTGCTCAATTGGGTCGTTGGCACTGCTGTTAGCGTCGCAGGTCGCCATTCCGGCTAAATGCTAACAACTGCGACTTGTTTGAAGTGGCAGCAATTGCTCGTTCGTCATCCGGGTCCGCAGAGTTGACGAAGCAACGAAAGCACGAGTAAGTAGTTGCTTATTGCTCAATAGCACGCCAGCGCCATTAGCAATTGGTATTCAAATATGGAGCAATGTATAGTAGTGCTATCTTACCCCATACTTTGGCACAGATAGACCGATAGACGCTGTCCCGCGCTTGCATTGCATCGGCTAGCACGAGTAAGTGAGTGAGATAGTGAGAGTCAGAGTGAGAGTGACAAAGAATCGGAGGCTGCGTGGTGCCACTCAAGGTACCCCGATATGCAGACCGCGGGCTCGAAATAGTCGTCGCCACGAATACGGCCCAAACACATGTATGTAGATTACATTACATACATTACATAAGGCCATACAGACCAACAATGCGCTGCTGCTGCTACCTGTCGTCAGTGTCTGCCATGCGTGGCCTGACACATACATACTAAGACCTGCCTACTATGTAATACATTACTTGTACATGCATCATCCTTCGTCCGCACTCAACCGCCCATTTACAAGTGCAGTACGGGCTGCGCACTAACGGCTGCTACCACTACGGCGTACTCCGGCGGTTGCCAGGCAGCGTCGTCTGCCAGGTGTACCGGTACCCTCATGACCGGCTTGGGCCCCTATTCCTGCCCAGCGCCGCGCCGCGTGCAGCCCGTACCGGGTACTCCCTCCAATCGAGACAGCCAGCAGCGCTTGTGCCAGAAGCGGCGCGGCCACTGCAGGGTGTGCCGGGAACCTGCGGGATGCCTAATGCGCAGCTGGCACTGTGCTCCGCAACGGGCGACCACGCGTGACTCTTTTTCCCTTGGGCTTGTTGCGACTAAGGAGAGCAAAGCAGCTTGTCGTTGATCAATCTTGTTGGGGCAGACTTGGGCTGGTGTGTGCACGGTGCGGTGCCCAAGGGACAGGACGCCGTGCTCGTCCGTTCGTGCTCGGTATGCGCCACGGTGTACGAGAAGCGGGCGTGTGTGTGTCGGCGCGGGAGTGAGTACATACATACAGTGCGTACAGTGCGGGCAACGGTGCATGCGCTGCGCAGGGGCCCCAAACACCGTGTACAATGCCCAGCGCTCGTACTGATACCCAGGCCCAACGGCTTTGCAGCCTGCTGGCATGTCGAGACAGTGCTGCCAGGTGCGCGTGTCCGATCTGGGGGTCCAGTCGCTCTGAGTGTGTTGAGTTGCGTGGTGCAGGTACCAGAGACTCCGTACTCGTACCCAGACTCTGCGCGCGACCCTGCGCCGCACTGCTCGCTCCGCGGGTACCAGCTACCTGGCCGCCCCTCGTCGTACTCCGTGCCTGTGTGCCATGGCGCAGCGGTACCGCCACCAGGTACTGTACCTACAGTGGTAGCGTGCGACTACGCCGCATAGCACTGGCGCTAGCCGGCCGGAGTGGTGCTTGCTGCCCTGTAGTGCCCTGTGCTAGCAGCGCTGGATGGGACGCTGGCCAGTGGACGCAGTGGGCGCCCCACCACCCCCAGTGCCGCTGCTGGCAGGTTCTCGTGCCTTCAGATGCGGCCCACCCCCCCTGTCCACTTCGACGCTCTTCCACGGCAGGCTGGCTGGTATTCCCTTTTCATCCGGCCTCTTGTCGCCTCTGCCTCTCTCCTGCATCTACTCTCCTGCTTCACTACTTCTACTTCATCGCTCCCTCTCCCTCCTTCCCGCTCCCGCTCCCCCTCCCCGTCAAAGGCCTTCTCTCTCTCGCAGCTTGCGTCTCGTCAGCCTCGTGCTTCGAACTCCCATCTCCGACTCCTCTGCCCAGTCGCCGCGTCTCGTCGCAATCGCCAATTCCAGCGCCAGATTCGCCACCTCGACGATAAACCCGCGCAAGCCTGCCGCCATCCGAACCTCATCGGCACCGACGCAACCGATTCCCTCCCCAAACAGTTCGACGAGAGAAAGAAGGGTCCTCCTTTGCCTAGATCCCTGCAGCGGTCCGCCTCAGCTCAGCTTTTTCGAGCAAACGTCGTCTCGTCGCCCATAGACAATCGCCCGCCAGCGTGTACTTGTCACTGCTTCGCCGCAAACTCGTCCTTTGGAGCCTCGGCCCTAGTGCACTCCGCCCGTCTTCGTCATACCGTCCCGGTCTCGGCCGCTCTCGATAAGCTCGTCCATCAGTACCTTGATCGAGTCACCGGGCGATAGTCACAAGTGTCCTTGTTCTTAAGCGGCCTTTTTTCTTTTTACCCAAAAGTTGTTCGGCTCAACCTCGCTCGCGACTTGACATCTTCATCTCTTCGCCTTGATTGAGTCACCCCCTTTCCAGCGAGAGCTACGCTCCGCTCACGGCCGCCACCTTGGTTGGTCCGCCACGTTGCTTCACTCTCCCTGATTCTTCTCTTTTCTCTTTCTCTCCTCACAACCTCAATCTCAACGTCTATACTCAACTCGCCTGCTTCTTATTCACTTGACGGACCCGACCCTCGCCGTCTCAAGCCTCTCACCACCAACCACTCCTACACCAATACAACAACACAAAAAAAAATAATCACCACCAGTCATTCATTATACATTTCAGCCTCTTAACGCGACCTCGATGTCATTATAACGAACAAACAATTTCTTCCACCTTTTCTCTATACGCAAGCCGGCTTTCGGCATCTTGGCCACGGTTTCGTTAATTCGCGTCTCCTTTGTCTCTTACTCTTTTCTGAAATCTCTCAACAAATGATTATCTCATAAACTCTTACAATCCGCCAAGCAACACCATATCAACCAACAAACAATTATACGTGGCTACAACCTGTCGTCTTCCTTTTTCCTTTGTCGTTCACGGCTTGTACATTCCGGTCATCTGTTCTTCGATTCTTCAACTGCCACTTTTGCGCAGTTTTCTTCTTGTTCACGTCTTTTCTCTCTCCATCTCCACAGTTTGCCTGAACGCAACCTTGCGCGTATAGAAACGTCGAACGGTTCATACCAATAGGCTGCCTGATTGATTCACGGCTAGAGACGAAAGACATATATCACTTTTACATATCTTGAACATCAAACTCCGCCTGTATAAATTATCTTTTATTATTTTTATCACCCATCTGTTTTTCATCTTTTTCTTTCTGTTCTAGCTTTTCTGGCTTTTTCGACTCTTCTTCCGTTTTACTTTTCTTACTTTTTTATTTTTATTTTTACACTCTCAACTTTCGAAAGCATGGAATGCATGAGGAACAAGTTCACTGGTGGCCTCCTCCTTGATGGAGGTCGCTACCAGACCATCTCACCACTCAACCACGGCTCATTCGGCATGGTCTTCATGGCTCAGGATCTCGTTTCCAACCAGGTCGTGGCCATCAAGTGTCTCACCAAGAGGTCAGCGCCTTGTGAGGTCAACCCCGAGTTTGCAGTTGATGAACGATCCGAGGAGTATGCTCTGCATAACGGCCTGGGATCGCACCCCAACATTGTCAACCTGCTGGATACCTTTGAGACCGAGGCCCACGTCTACTTGGTCATGGAGTTCTGCGGCCAGGGTGATCTCTACGAGGCTATCCGCAACGGCCACGGTCCTCTGGAGACTGAGCACGTTCGCCAGTTCATGCTTGAGCTGGTAGACGCTGTTGCCTACATCCACTCCAAGGGTGTCTATCATCGCGATATCAAGCCAGAAAACATCTTCCTCACTCAAGATGGCGCGATGAAACTCGGCGACTTTGGCCTTGCCACTACTGACAAGTGGTCTTACGAGACTACCGTCGGCAGCGACAGGTACATGGCCCCTGAGCAATTCGACTCTGCCGGTGCTGGATATTCGCCCGCCGAGGCTGATATCTGGGCCATTGGCATTTGTCTCCTCAACATTCTCTTCTCTCGCAACCCGTTCACCACCCCCACAGAGTCTGACCCTCTGTTCCTCGACTTCTCTCGTGACAAGCAGAGTCTCTTTGATGTCTTCCCCAGCATGTCGCAGGACACGTATGAGGTCATCGTGCAGTGCATGAACTTGGATCCCAAGAAGCGTTCGCTCGAGGGCGCCCGCGATGCCCTCCTTCGCGCTGTGAGCTTTACGACGGAGGATGAGTCTCTCGATGACTTTTGCGGTGCCGAGAACCCTACCGTGGCATCTGCTCATCGTGAGCCTCTCCGCACCCCGTCCATCCAAACCCCACAGATCGATGGAGGCGCATTCCCCTGGACCAAGGCGCTCAACGAGACTCCTGCTGCCCATCGTCGTCAACTTAGCATCATTCCCGACGATGAGAGCTACAGCGAGGATCTCTTCTCCAAGTCTGGAGAGACGACCGACTGGTACTCTACTGGAGTCCAGACCCCGTCTTCCTCCATGCTGGACTCGCGCATCATTGAAGCTCGTCTGCGGGCCTTCAACATCTCTCGCCCGCCCGTGCCCAGGGCCGTCGCCAAGGTTTCTCCCGCCGCTGGATCCCTGCCCATCGCCATGGGCAAGCCGTTCCCTTCCATGGCCGCCGTCTTTGGCCGCCAGAAGGATACGGTTTCCAAGAGCTGGAGCGACATGTGGGACGAAGATGAGGAAGAGGAGCAGGAGCAGCAGAGGGTCAGCGCTCTCCAGGAGCTCAACTCGCGCACTTGGAGCCACGAGAGCACCAACGACAACACCTCTGTGCAAAAGATTGAGCCCATCCCTGTGGCTCACGTCATCAAGGGTGATGTGGACGATGATTTGGTTGCGGATGGTTTCTTTTTTCACGAGGCCTCTCCACCCACCAAGCATGCCTTTACTATCACGCCGCGCTACTCGCCCCCGTCAAAGCGCGGCAACGTCGACAAGTGGGCAGCGCTTGGTGAGCGTCGCAGGGGCCAGAACATTCAGGCGGAGCCCGAAAAGTCTCCCGGTTGGAAGCAGCGTCGTCAATTTGGGTTTGGATACAGTAACAACGGATACAATAACAACAAATATTATGAAGCGGGCGTTTGGGATCATCATTTTTCTACTTCTCACAATAACAATATTTTACACAATCAACACAACAACAGTTACGGCAAGGGGTGGAGCAAGGATCGCCTTAAGGAGAATTCGTGGACCAAGGCGAAAGATTGGAACTGGCGCAAGGACAGGCGCACCGATCTTGGAGACGTTGAGTGGGTTGGTGGTTGGTAACAACAAAAAGGGAGGCTTTTTGTTTGGGTCTACTCAACCGCCAATCGTGGTTATAGCCATGCCCTTTTATGAGTTTGCCTTTGCTGGCTAGAAGGACGGAAAAAACTGTATGCTCTCTTTTTTGAAGCACTTTTGGGCCAAAGACTACAAGAACCTGATGATTTCTTGATTCGCTGTCTCTGCATCGAGCCCCCCTCACCTCTTTATCAGTTTGGTGTTGAGGGTTCTGCATTGTAGACGGGAATTCTTTTAAAAAGTTTGGATCTTGTCATGTTTTCCTTTTTTTTTTTTGGTTAGGAGTAGCTTTGGAAGGGGCACTGGGCTTTTGGTGCCGAGGAGGATGATAGAAGGCATGGCTTTAACTCGCTTTCTGCGTATTAGTTATTTAACATAATAAAATATACCAGAGGTTACCCACTCAATTATTAATGTGTGCAATTTGTGATGTCTTGATGAATCGAGTAAATGCCAATGAGGAGTATTGTCATGGATGTCGACTAGTATATTTCTTTCCACTTTGGATGTATGTGTAAATTGCATAGCCTCTTCGTCTTACGCTTTATATGAGTGGCTTAACGTCCTATCGTTCATTATTCAAGTATATTTTGACGAGGCTTTGCAGCCCGCCTTCCTCAACAGGAAGGCTAGATCAGATAGTTGGACCGGGTTTTAATTGGGATCGAAGGGTATAAAGAGAATCAGGGTTGTCAGATTCGTCTTTCGTAATTCGTCTTTCATGGAATATACAAAAATTCTTCGTAATTTCATAGTAAAAATACAAAAACCTTTTGTCTTTGGTAATAACAAATAATTTATATTTATATTCCTATTTAGATTTATATTTTCTGTATATAATTTTTTTTACGGTACCTTTCTATTTTAGTTAATATAGCCTTACTGCCTTTTGCATTTAAGAAAATATATAGAGATTACAAAAGCAACAAAACCTATAAAATATAAAATCCAATTTTTCTTTGTACTTAATAGTAGGGCTACTATAAAAAATAGTATTAGTATTTATTACTACTAGTAGTATTTATCGTAAATGAATTCGCGTTCCTGAAGAGAATGGAGTTCACTTTACATTAGATAGAAAAGACAATATACGTTCGTTACGCAAAACGACCCCTAGCTGCAACGGCACCTTCTTTCCTGCGGAAATGAGGCCGTTGCAACTAGGTCAAATGGTGGCTTGTCGTGTTCTCGTTCTGTGGTCTTAATATCGGTACGAAAAGCTGGGTTTCTGCAGATGTGTTTTTATGTGTGTGGGCCTGTTCGAAGGTGCGTTCCCGACTTGCTAACAAAATATGCCTTTTACGTAAAATATATCATAGCCCCTCTCATTCTTTGTTCTTGAGCAAAACTTCTTGAAGCTGTTGGAAATACGGGAATACCGTAGTTTGGTTTGAGTGAGGGGCAGAAATCCCTCGCACGAAATTCACGCACAACTGCTTGTTTTAATGCTTTAGCATCCTCTTCCTTCTCCTTGCTAAGCGCCCCGATCACTTCAAAAACCGCTTCAAGGACCACTTCAACTCCAAAGAAGCGATCTGTGAAGTATACCGTCAGTCAATTTGAACTGTTATAAGAAAAAGAAGTAATGATATGTGACTTAAACCAACCCAAGCCTTGTTCTGTGTCCTCTTTGACCTTGGATTTCGGAGGGATGGGTGTCTGCGGGTCTGCTTTATCGACATACTCTGTCGAATAGACTCGGCTATTGTCTTCGTTCTCACCAGCACTTGGCCCATCTGCGTCTGTGATATTTTGAGGTTCTACACATCTCTGTAATGCAGGTTCATAATGGGCAGCTTTATGCTGGAAACTATCGTGAATGGCGGGAAACTGGGTGTGAACGAAATCGACAGATGGGGCAGGCAAAGATCCTTTAGTGGTTTTGCCTGATATTGGGAAAGTGACCCTTGGCTGTGGAAACTCGATGCTAAACTCTGCACTGCTGGTTGATATTGTGGCCCAAGGATTCAGATTAGAAGTTGAGGCAGACTGTTTGCCTGCAGAGCATATATTTCTCGGTATAGTCAGCACGTTTACAGTTTAAAATGGACAAATATGAAACACTTACGACGGTGTGGGTGCCGGCGATGTAGGGATTTGAGTTGAATGGCTTTTCAAAGATGCAACCCAAGCATGCTCCATGGCCTTGTCTGACGCAAGGCGCTCTCCAGGGCGAGGCCCCATGAGCGAACGAATAAACAATACTGCATCTGAGCTGGCGCCTCGCTTTCTGAGCTCTTCTAAAAGAAATGAATCCACATTTACTAGATAATAATGATATGCGTTTGGGGTAGGAAAGATGGGCATCAGGGTGAGCATTCGGTAGACCATTACGCCAAGCGCCCATATATCCGCTGCCATGTAGTTGATGGGATTGCCTGGCTCATACCAGAGGAGCTCGGGTGCCATATACTGAATTGTGCCGCTGACGGTTGACTGTGCGTTGGGCCCTTCAATACGTTTGCTTATGCCAAAGTCACTGATTTTGACCCACCATTTACTCTTTGGTGGCTGGGACCTGATGAGCATATTCTTGGAAGGTGATAATGAGTATACAATCTTTTCCTAATGATTGGATGATGTAGGACTCACACCAGGTTTAATATCTCGATGAGCAAACCCTTCACGATGCATATAAGACAAGCCCTCAAGTATTTGGAATGATACCTCTTGGGCATCCTCCTCATGCATGGGTCCATTCTTGGACATGTAGTTCTACAAATCGCCCAGTGGAGAGTATTCCATTGCAATATAAAGAGAAGGATCTGTGTCATACCACCCAAGCAGTTTAACAAAGCACTTTGAATACTAAGCGCACGAAAAAAAAGATTAGTCACCCACCCCCATTCTGTGGTTGAGGCATGAAATCAGTCTACGAAGCGAAGCTTACACGTCTTTGCGAGAATTTTGCAATGGTCTCCAGCTCGGACATGTAGCTGTCTTTCTTATCCTTGAGGCGTAAACGAGGGATGATTTTGACAGCGCGTCTTTCGTAGCCTCGCTTGCCGCTAACGCA
The DNA here is from genome assembly GCA_021066465.1 of Trichoderma asperelloides. Classification (NCBI taxonomy): domain Eukaryota; kingdom Fungi; phylum Ascomycota; class Sordariomycetes; order Hypocreales; family Hypocreaceae; genus Trichoderma; species Trichoderma asperelloides. The sequence continues at coordinate 1,025 of JAJKFY010000116.1, read as the reverse complement.
TTGCTGGAGCCAGACGTCGCCGTAGCCGCCGTGGCCGAGGTGGCTCATTTGCTGCCAGCATTCTGAGCGCCATGTTGACCGGATGTCATTTTCATCGTCTGACTCGTTGTAGTGGTGGATTTGTGATGTTGTCTTTGAATGAGGTGTTGAGGCGAGTGTCACGAATGAGGTCGGGCAGGCGTTGAGGACTGTGTGCGGGGGGCCGTCCCTTTGGCAACCGGAGAGATGAGTGGTGAGACAGCCAAGTACATGTAATCAGTTATGGATAGAAGCCAAAGTTGCAGAGGTTCCTTTCATGTATAGGTTGATGATTCAGACGCTGCTTGAAAAGAAGGTTGACTTCGAAGGAGAGGTGCCCATATACTTGAATCCTTTGGTGGCACAAGGCTGTGTAACTGGGCGGGGGCTGCATGCAATCTAATATGTACATTGACAATCTCCTGCAACCCTGATTGGCAGGTTGAATTGATCATTGAGTTGCCTGCTTTTCTCTAGTAGCGACTGTCCATCACCGAATAATTGTTTGAAATCGCTGGCCTGTGGAGTGTTCACGCACTTAGGTACCTAGAGCAGTACTGCTTATTACTGCAGAAAGAGCTTGTATAGTATATAGTGACGCAGCGACAGATTGAAAGTGATACATAGCAAAATTGAACAGTAATATCACTTGACAAACTTATAATATTGGCGTAAGGAATGCAGTTAACAAAGAAATTAAAAGCTTTCTATAGTGTATTTTAATATACTCGGTGTAAGTTGATTGAACTGTTGACTTAGGCGCTATCACTATGGAACTTGAGTAACTGTGTACCCGAGGAAACCCCGCCACCATCTATAGCGTATATGCGTGTTACATTCAACAACCGCATAACAGCAACAACGTTCCTGTGACAAAGAAACAACAAAATCTCAGCCAGGAAAGAAAAAAAAAAAAAAAAAAAAAAAAAAAAACATACAACAGCCGGTGTTCGCTGGTGGTCACCCACCCAACTACTAATCTGCCTCTCATTGGCTTGACTCTGGGA
>JAJKFY010000115.1:0-11638 GCA_021066465.1 Trichoderma asperelloides | reverse complement strand
TTCAATACCCAATATTTAACCAAAATATTTTTCCTTTTTAAAAAATATTTCTTCCCAACAAATTTAAAAAACAAACAAAAAAAAAAAAAAAAAAAAAAAAAAAAAAAAAAAAAAAAAAAAAAGAAAAGGAAAAAAAAAAGAGAGAAAAGTCATAACAGAGATTATTATAGCAAAAGATAACATTAACCCTCCCTCCCTCTCTAAACAGAAGCGACATTCGTACCTATCAAAAATTGACCGTTCTCTTCTCTTAATCACCTCGGTCAAGCAGCGGTCTCTGATCGTAACGGTCGTCGATAGCACTGCTGTCCTCGCCGCCAGGGGTCTCGTCGTCCGAACCGTCGTCTTCTACCCTGTACAAAAAGTACTGGATAAAAACACCAAAGTCTAACAGAAGCGTCATGGCGCTGCCAGCCAGCCAGCTTAGATTCACGAGGATGTAACGACCATAGAGACGCCTTGCTTCCTCTGGAGTGCAGGCTTCTTCGCCGCAATGCGGTGCATATACTACAATAGACAAGACATAGGTGGCGTTTCCCAAACAAGCAAACAAGAAGAAGAGCATGCTCAGACCTTCCGTCGTCTTGCGTCTCCAGTTAAGAATAAGTTGCGGCAGTCGAGAAGCAATGTATAAAGCGGCGCAAAAGTATCCAAACACTTGACCTAGAGTGTTGAACTCTAGATTATCGCTGCTATCGGCAGGGGACTTCTCGCGGCCAGTGGCCCTCTCGCCCAAGAACCATCCTGCAACGCCAGCCGCGCATACCATGAGGATCACAATTGAATTCCACATGGTAGTTTGCAGGGCAGTCGGTGGCGGTTGCGGGGTCGTCGGTGGCTCGGGAATATGCGGTACTGCAGGCGAGAAGCCAGACCAATCTGATCCGCGCCGACCACGGCGGTCATGATGATGGTGGCCATGGGTCTCTACTCTTGCAATCAGAGCAGTATACTCATCCACATCAGTGGAGGTGGTCGCCGGTGTAGAAGTGTTGCCATTGCCATTTGTCTTTGGCGGGGATGGAGGGGTCGGCTCGTCGCGCCACGTAAAGCCACGGTAGTAAAAGAGTTGGCCCAGCAGCACAATATCGGCGATTGTGTAGTATACTGCCAGAATGATCTAGAGACGGACAAGTCAGCTTCCTGTAGAGGTCACGCGAGCAGATAGCAGCGTACCATGGTGGGAAGGACTCCCTGAAGAACCGCTCCGAGAATGTTGAAGACATCTCCCAAGAGCCAGATAATGATAAATTGAATCGAAAGAGCGTCAGCGCTGCTTCGCTGGAAGTTTTGTATGATCTGCGGAGAGAATACGACAACTGGACAAGAGTCAGTTAATGTTCCGTGCAAGAGGCCGTTGCACAACGGCGATGTCACTCACCCCAGCAGGCAATGGATATAGACCTAGGCGAGAGGACAAAAGTCAGCAATTGAATTGGCATTATGCAGCATTCAAGCTCACCCGCAAATTCCGGAGATGGCTTCAACGTCCAGGTTGAAAGTCTGCGTTGGAGGAGCCATGGCCGCTGGAGCTGGAGGCGGACTCTGCTGCAGCTTTCCGGAGCCAAAGTCAATGACGATGCCGCGCGACGTCCGCGGCGGGAATGGAAAATCAAGGTTGGGTTGGTGTTTTGCGGAGTCCAGAGTTTGCAATTCGGAGGTTCCTTAGACGCGCCGATGGTTTCTTCTCTGGGGCAAGGGATGCGGAGAGGAGACGATCATCCTTGAATCAAGCAGCGTTTTCTTTCTCCGTCATGGCATTGCCGTGGGCAAAGACTTGGTTTTGCCTTGTCTCACAATTGCAGCTAGAAGGAGATTCCCCAATGCGGGTTCTGCCGGCACGTGCCCATAAAATAGGTACTAGCTTGAACCTTGCCAAGCACTATACCTAACAAAACACCTAAAGCTCGCTCTCGGCATACTGGAATCTCAAAGAGGATCTGCCTAATTACTTTCTACTTTGTTGATTGTAACTTAAATACAACTTCACCACCCAAGAGGCTACAGCTTTACTTCTCTTAATTATTGGAAATAAGTAATGCTGTATAAGGCTTGGATTATGGAGTTTGCGCACCCTCCAGTCCCACTATACTCCATCGATGGAAGGCTGTAATTAATTATATGCTTGGCGTTAACAACATCAATGTCGCGGGGCGTAAGTCTGGTGGTAATGAGGGTGGGAGTTAGCCTCCTGAAGTCAAAACTACAGGCTCATATACCTGCAATACTTTTGTAACAAAGAAGGTACCCACCTCTAGATTAAAATGTTGGAGGATACTATTCGTTGGGGTGTAGAAGGGGTAGCAGTTTTAGAGCCAGTTATTGAGAACGGAACTAAACCCAACGCATATCTTTAATTAATGGAAGTCTACGGAGTACTTAGAAACTACGTAGAAGACATAAGGAGCTCAATCCGAACGCCTAAAGATGGCTCAAACGAAGAGAGGCTTCTCATCTCTTTCCATAATTCAGGCGACAGGCTTTCATGTAAATTATAAATAAAGTTTAATCAATAAATTTCAGAGACTGTATAATAGCCGCGATTTGAACATTCTAATGGCTTGATATTGCTGTACATTATAAAGTGCGGGTATTGTAAAATATGTCCCAAACTCTATTATAGCAGCCAACGAAAGGAACTTTAATACCTAGTATAAGATATAAAGTCCTTGCTTGAGGTTTACATTAGACCAATACATGAGCTCATGCCTATTAGCGTCTCACTGGAGGAAGCTACATAAGCAAAGGATGGATCTGCCACCAACATATATATATACATAACGTTATATATACCTTATAGTACAGAGGCGAGCCTACACAATACCCTCGTTGAGCCCAAAAGAGAAGCACAATGAGACATGCTTTCTCAGTTGGGCATTGCTGCTTTGAGAAGAACTTGTGACTGTTGCTTATGCTAACTCTATAGTACTAGTTACGCCGATAGGAGACCCATTCAAATATGATAATGGATAAACAACGTAGCTAAATGAAAGCCGGCAATATCTTGTATGCCAAAAATAAAGTGCTGGTGAAACTACATTGGGTAACGAGTACGAAGTAGTGTCTACTTTACACAATATTTTCCCAACAAAGCCATCTATTTTTGCCGTCTAAGCGATTGCTCAAAAACCACATGCATGGTCATCAATAGTCTACATTTGACACATCAGCCAGTAGTGTACAGACGGGATGTATACCAAAGGCCGACTGCATCTGCTGAAATGCAAATTCTTGTTCTTGTCAGACTGCATCGCCTAGTGAATGTGGCGTTTTATCCCTGGGTGGTTGCTCATGTCATGTGTGATGGGATGTGATTCACTAGAAGGTGCGATAGAAAAGACTCGAGAACATGATGAATGATGAGGACATTCTTGTGTGTGAGAACTGTGGCCTTGACAACATGCTTCAAGTTAAGCATCTCAGCCTACATACCAGCACCGAGTCCTAAGCGTCTCATCTTCTCTCCTTGCTCTCATCATCGTCGTAGTCGTCGTCATCAAAGTGCTTGCTCTCAACTCATCAACCACCGTCAGCTTTTTGGGGGCCGCATGAACAAGAGTCTCACCGGCCCACTTTGCTTCTCCGTCAAGTGATTCGCTCAGCGGTCGGTAAGGCTTGAGCGAGTACATCCAACTACCTGCGAGCATATGTGCAAGCAAGCATGCTGTTCCGTACCAGCCGGTATTCCTTGCATCTTGCAACCCTCCCTGCCGCGGGCAGCGTATAGCCTGCTAAGGTGGGGTATAGGGTACTTTAGGCATGATGCGAGGCTTATCAACCCCCTAGCAGGTGATGCTTGGGCGGTGCGCCTGATGGCGGATGGTCACCCATATGCCCCGCCCGCTGGGAAAGGTCGACGCAGCTGAGTAACAAGTATTGGGTACAAAGCACCTTATCGAGCTTATCGCAAGCTCTGCTCTGAAATAGCCAGCTTGGGGTGGAGAGCAGGCACTGCGGAACAGCAGCTCCTGCTCCCCGTCGGCCGTACATGCACATCGCTTGGTTGACAATACCATGGAGTCCATCCCACCGACCACTGAAACGCGTAAGTACAGACTACTCGCAGCTCGTACTCGGCAACCGCAAGAAGTCGGCGGCTACTACTAGCCGGGCTGGGAGATGCATATTCAGCGCAAGTACAGGTAATAAACAGGCCAACGGAGCTCTAAAGTGAACTCCTGGATCATGCGCCGAATGCCTTGTCAACCTGTTTTCGCCCGCCCATCCAATCTAAAGCCTTTCCCAACACCCATGCGCAGCGCAAGCCCAGGCCAGAAAAGCGCCGGCGCTTCTCCCCATTCGCTGCGCCTGCGTGCCAGACCGCGCGTGATGATTGGCCACCACCACTAGTCCTAGGTACCGCTAGCCATCCGGTGCTAAGTGCTTGAGTGCCTGCAGCACACCTTGAAAATAGCATGTACTGGGAACCTGCATTCCCCTCTCTTTTCGGTGATCTTGCCTCCCGGGTTTCTGCCTCAGGCCTCCATTTCGCCTACCTTTCACGTGCTCCTTCCTTCCCGTGATCTTTACTCGCTCTTGACAGAACATCAGGTTCTTCCTACGGACAGCAGAAAAAATTGCGCCTTGTAAGAATAAGAGATTTTGTCACTTGAGGCTCTCGGCTACGGGCGTCGCGACACTCTCCTCCTTCATATTTTTTTCTTTTTTTTTTCAGCTTTTTTTTTATGAAGTTGTCGCGGCGCGATCCCCGATATCACGAAAGAACGGAGCTATCACGATAACCACCACGTGAGTATAATAACGTGACCAGCAAATCACCTTTCCCGCACATCAGAACGTCTGAAGCTCATCGCTTGCACTACAACACATCGGCTCTATCACGCCCCATTGCACCCTTGACTTTGCCTGTTGTGTTGACTGAGCTGAATCACCGTCGTCGTCATCGTCATCTCCGCGTCTGCCTGCATTTTGCATTTGCACCTGCGGCTGCGCAGTTTATCAAGAGCGAAGTGTCGCGGTCGCGACGGTGATGATGCGCCCGCTACCCTACCCGCTCACTGCGCCCGGAGCTCGAGTGAGCCGCGATGAATGAGATGCGCGGCCGCCAGCAAATGGCTCGCTGTCTTTGGGTCGTTTCCGGTGTCTCAGCGCACGGCAGGAGCTGCATTAGCATCGCGCACGTCGGTCTCGATTCAGTGTTTGAGCGAATGCGCGGTTGCTGCTCGACTTCGTCCGTGACCAGGCTTTGCACCCCCCGGATCTGAACCCCCCCTTGTTCATCTCGATCTCAGCCTTGCATTGCTTCTGCCATTGTTGTCCAGTGATATGAGTTTTCGTGCTGGGCATGGACAAGGGCGTACATGAAACTTCTCTTTTGGCGCTTCCTTAATATATCATTGCAAGCATTCGTATTTCTAGTGTCTTCGTCTAACAAGAGCAATAGGCTTAAGGCTGCATGTGCTTCAGCTCTAACCGTAGACTTTGCAACTCTCTGGACTTTCGACTATAAAATTCTCTCAGCCAAACAGCTCCCAGGACTACGCGCTCCTCTCGGTGGCTCGCCGACAATTTTCTCTCATCCACTCGAAGAAGCTAGATGATGGCCGACACACTTGTAACTGAACATCCTGATCTATCTGGCTTTCCAGGCTCTCCTGGGCAGAAACGGAAGCGCGAATTAGAAAGCCCCAACCTCGGACGCGCAAAGCGTGCTGCTCCTCCCGCAGCCATGTCAGCGTCACCGGCGGACACGGCCGCCTTCATCGAGAACGCCATCGAGGCCTCGCAGGCAGCCGCAGCCAGTGGCGTCAATGTTGCAGATTTCAATGCCCTTCAGCAGGCCGCCGCTGCGGATCATACCGACGCCTCGGACCCTTCCAATGCTACCAGCACAGCCCAGGCTGCCCTGGGCATGTATCCGACGCTCCACGTACCGCCATCCACCGAGGAGCAGTTCTCGGCTCAGGTAGCTGTTGACCCTGATCACGGCCATGAAAACGCATTCAAACACGATACCCCTTTCGGCACAGATGTCACACAGCAGACTGACCCTCTGATGGACTCAGCGGTCAACCAAAACCCACCACCTCCCCCGAACGGAGTTCAACCTCACCCTCCTCCTCCTCCTCCACACCCCAGATATGTCATCCAACCTCCCCCGTCTAATCCCAAGCCAAGCGTTGGATCAGAAGAATGGCACAAGATGCGCAAAGACAACCACAAAGAAGGTAAGAATACAACAACCCATTGGTATTTGGTGGGCTGGCCTTGGGGGGCTGACACAAAATGCAGTGGAACGTCGCCGTCGTGAGACTATTAATGAAGGCATCAACGAGTTGGCCAAGATTGTACCGGGCTGCGAAAAGAACAAAGGCTCGATTTTACAGCGGGCTGTGAGCTTCATCACTCAGCTTAAGGAGAACGAGCAGCAGAACATTGAGAAATGGACGCTGGAGAAGCTCCTCACAGAGCAAGCTATAACGGAGCTCAGTGCATCCAATGATAAGCTCAAGCAGGAGTGCGAGAGGCTCTATCGGGAATTGGAAACGTGGAAGCGAGTTGCACAGCAAGCTGGACTTGAGCCGCCAGCTGCACCAAAGGAAGAGCCGAATCCCGCCATGCAGTCAAGTTAGGAACCTGGGCGTGCATTAGTGATTTTCCACCCTCCAGCGTCTCTAACAGGCTCTCTTTCGAGCTTTTCCGAAGCTCTCTACGTTTCGCAGCAGGCCAAAACGCAGCCCGAAAAAGACGATAGCTCGTGAATACCCCCCTTTTTTTTCTGTGCAAGGCTACATCAAAATCATGCCTTTTGCGGTTTCTCTTTTTTATTACCCGCCTCTTCGCTTCGGCAATGACGATGACTACGTTTTTAAATCGTTTTCTTTTTCATTTACCAACTCCTCGACTTCTATCTAACCCTTTCTGCACCCCTTTCACTTTGTTTTCTTTATTCACTCTTACTAGGCCTAGCTTTAGGGCGAGATACCATTTCTCAACTGGAAGGTTTACTCTTCCAGTAGCTCGGCGTTTGGTAGGATTCATTTTGGAGGACTACGAGAGGGGGAAGCTACATGACCATTTTTTTGGACCGCGTCGGAAACGCACGAAACATGGCTGGGCTTTGGGCTATATGGAAAGATTCTACGTAATTAGCAGAGCTTTTTTGTTGTTAGCGCTCTCCGGTTTTACGGACCAAAGATAATGTGTACGATCCTTGATGATGCCCAACCTCTTTTTGCCCCCCTCTATATTCTTGCCTCTCCCTTCTCTGACTCTTTTTTTTCTCTCTCTCTCTCTCTCTCTCTCTTTTCTCTTTTTTGCGCTCTCTGTGCGCTTCTCTCCTCCGTGTGTCTCTCGCTTCAACCATTTGAATAACTCAAGAGGTGTTGACCGGGGTTGTGCCACTAAGCCTCCTTTTCACCACGAGGCAATCTACAAGCAAGTAACTATTTGTTGGGGGGCTCATGGCGGAAGCAAAGCTTGCATTTCCGCGAGTCTCCCAGGATGGACGCGCAGTGCATTGCATCTCAGGCAGCTGGCATCCGTTGAGCGCAACCACCACGACAGAGGATCGCGATTAAGCGATTGGATACTGGGCCCTGTCCATGTCTCAGCAGGCGTTGGCCGAGTACTTTTTTGGGGGGGCTAACGAAGAGGGCATACAATGATTGACAGCCCAGGGAAGCTAGTGGAAATGACAAGGTGTGATTGTCTGCCCGAGGCGATGTGTCGTGACGAGGAGATTGGACATGGGAGGATGGTTGCTTTGGAAGGGAGATGAGAGCCACCGGATGGTTTATGACTGCAAGACATTTTTGCCTTTTTTTCTTTATCGGGCTGACCAAGATGGCGCTTTTTTCAGGCCTCAAAATTTTCAGGAGAAGGCTCTGGCTTATTCCCGAGCTGCATATTCATGACCCATAGCTGGGCCTTGTTTCTCTTTTCTGTTCCTTTTCCTATTTGACAACAGGGTAACGACCTCCCTCTCTTTTCAGCTCGTTTGCGCCGGGGACTACGCAGGTCGCGCCACCACCATAGGGGAATAACACTGTGCGGCAGCCAGCACAGCTCACTTGACGCAGACGAAGTGCATTCAGAGTAGGCTCTTTTTGGATATTCCTACAGTAGCTGCGTTTCATGAGGCCCTATAAAGAGGGAGAGAAAAGGAAAATGCACGGCGACGTGGCTGGCTGGCTGGTTTGGGGACATTGGATCGAGCAGCTGAAAGAGGGGAAATTGATAGGATTGTTTTTGCAACAAAGCTTCACTCGTCTTTCGGATCTACTCGCAAAGCGAGGATGAGGATGAATCCGTCGCTTGACTTGTACCAGGGGTAGCGAATGACGATGCAAGGAGCCCTTTGCTTCTACTTCGTTTAAACTACCGAGTGTTATAAGGATTAAACACGAATGTACGAATCCACGAATAGATGATCAAATCCGGTGGTTCAATCGACCAAGACGAGACATGACAGCAAAGACAGGCAGGGCAAAAATACCACCACTGTGCGTACTGGTAGCTGCTAGTGGTAAGAAAACACACGCACACGCATGCAAGATTCCAAGCCGTGTAGCATGCAGGCAAGGGACAAGTAAAGAGACAAGAAGCAATGCAATGCTACCCTCCACCTGCTGTCCAGGGAGAAGAAGCAGGGCCGGGCCAACAACTGAGAAAACGCGGAGCCAGCTCCGTCACTGGATCTCCAACTATTGGTCAGCCTCTTCGTTTTAGAGGGGCCCTCGCTGTTTTCTCTCTTATTTTCGCCCTGCCCTGCCCTGCTCGTTCTATTTAATTTAATTTTTTTTTTCTTGACAAGGAACAAGGGTTGGAAGAGAGAAGGGGGGGGGGGCCTTTGGTGTTACATTGCAGTGAGGGAAGAGCAACATACCGTAAACTGAATGTTATAAGTATGTACTTTACATCAATGACACCATTTATACGACGGTGGCATCTGGAGACATGGGGTTGGCCTTTGTCTTTGCTTTCTTGCAGCTTTTAATTAGTGTACGCTCACTTCCACATTCACGGGGGGCTTGTGCCACGATTGTGCACATGACTCTGTGCCAGAGTGTGATTTGTTGCGTGATTACTTTTTCGGTAAACACGGGTGAGTTACATATCTCATATGGGGCTTGTTAGACACACACGCATGGGAAAAAAGGAGATGGGGTGCCTTTTCAGCTGCTTGCGGCCGCAGCTTACAGCAGATAACCTATTTTGTTCACATGTATCTTACTGTAATACGTACTGACAGTGAATATGGTGGTTGTTTTGCTAAATATCACCGCATTTGTAGCAACTATCCATACTATATCCACCTACAAAATCCATCCTTTACCGGCTCACATTGGCTGTAATTGCAACATGTATTAAATCAAAACAAATCAATACTTGCACTGCGTAATCATGCAAGGAAAGCCAAGCCATGACAAGGCCCCAGGTTCGGGTAAAAAAAATCCGTCATCAGGATTCCGAACAAGTCCCTGTTTGTAGTATCTCGCAGCTTATACAAGACGAACAAACCTCGCTTGCTCCTCAATCTCGCCGCCTTCCGATCCGTAAAGTATGCGGAGCAATTCCCCAACTCTCCAGGGGTCCAGTCTACAAATCTTACCCAGTCGCTTGAAAGAAAGAGAGACAGACAAGTCGGACAAGGTTGCTTTCACACCTATATCGGTAGTAGTTCCAAATTACCCAATTAAACATGCAGCTCTAGAGTGAGGCGAGACGGGCCAGACCGCTGGATTTATACCACTTAAGGGTGTAGTTTTGGTATGTTGACGGATCTGCGTTTTTGATCAGTTCACGGTCCAGCAAGTGATATAAGACAACCTCTACCTGGTACTACTGTAGTAGCACTATTCCAGCACTACCGTCCTCGGCTCTCTTACGCGAGCTGCATAACCTTAGCAGAGTGCCTGGAGGGGGAAAAAAAAAAAGAGGGGGGGGGGGGGGGTGGGTGGAAAACAAGGTTGGGCCTTGCGCTGCCTGCCTTACCAATGGATACCTGCACTATAACTGCCCAAGGCAGAAACATCAAGCATAGGTAGGTAGGTTTACCTTGCCGTTTAGCAGCTGCAAATGCTACTCTGTTACTCCCGGTACTGTCCTAATGCAAGAAAACACGTTGTGGGCAGCTAGCTTTAGGCATAGTCATCTGCAATGATATCCCGGCACCAGCGGGTTATGGAAACCCGGCTGCCGTGGAATTCAGTCTTTTTTTCCCGGTCTTCTGTTCAACCCCTACCCTGACACAAAAGGCCAAAGCAACTTTCTAGTATGGAGTAAAATGCCCCCATCTTGACGTACTATCCAACAACCAAGCCATACCTTTTCCCTGTCATGATGAATAGCTTCTCACTCATACTGCCCATACAGCTATATATATCACTACTTGATGATAATACTGGCTCTCTCTCCAGCGCAAAATAGCATCCATCCTCTTCAATTTCTTTCTTCTTCTTCTTCTCCTTCTCCTTCTCCTTCTTCTCCCCCCATTTTCCCTCTCTCCTTTCTTTTTCCCAAGCTGAGCTACCTACCTACCTATGTATGTATCCCAGGCAGCTGAATCACACTATTCTGTCCTTTACCATCCTCCAATCCCAACCTGCCGTAGACCTAGTCCACACACGCTTTGCCCGCATCACTCAGACATACATCATTAGTGCTATATAGATACAAAATAGTACAGGCCTTGGCATACCTACAACAGGGCGTACCAGTCCTTTTCATCCCTGTCAACTCCGACTTTTGCTCACTTTGCTTTGCTTTGCTTTGCTGTGATTTGCTTCTCTTGGTACATGCTATCTATATTTGCTACTTGTTACTCTCATCTTCGATACTCATTCTCCCGTGTATTATCTACGTACGGGAGGGGGGAAAGACTCCGCAAAGTTAACCTAGATTGAACTTCTTCCCCCTCGCACACACAAAAAAAAAAAAAAAAAAAACATGACACATCACTTTTTTCCTTAAAGACCTGTTTGAATCCGGCTGCCTGATCCAATCTTCATAACATGCCCATACGTACAAGGTACAAAATACCGGAGTAATAGCTCCATACTCGGCAAGTTTCTCGTCCCCATAATCAAGTCACCAGAAGATCCTCCTACCCTCTCCACTTATACCTCAACGTTATACCTCAACGAACTCAGAAGCCAAGCCCTTCCCGACTTAACCAAGGTTTCAAACTTTCAGTCACTTGTATTATATCATAATCGTGCCATATCACATCACATCGCTGGTTCCCATCGCTTCCGTTCCCTCCTTGGCTTGCCCCCTTCCCGCCGATCTGATCCCCAGACAAGGAGGGAACTTAGTACCTAATAAAAGTACCTAGTTCGTGGGCACTTTTCTGTTCCCCCCCCCTGCCAAACCTAGTACTACTTCCTTGTACCATTTACTGCTAGTACTAGTACTGCTTGTGGCCCATCAACTCGGCACTTCTCCGTGATAGCCGTACCTCATATACGTGTAGCCTTTTCAACACACCCTTTCCCCTCTCTGCCCCTTGCACACTACATACATGTCTCTTCCCACCTCCATCTACCGGTATAGGTATTTCAAAAAGAAAAAGAAGAAGAAAAAAAAAAGTTCATCTATTCGCGGGGGGGGGGGGGGGGGGGGGGGGGGGGGGGGGGGGGGGGGGGGGGGGGGGGGGGGGGGGGGGGGGGGGGGG
>JAJKFY010000114.1:0-11947 GCA_021066465.1 Trichoderma asperelloides | reverse complement strand
AAACAATTTCTTGGGTGTTCTTTTTTTTTTTTTTTTTTTTTTCACTTTCCCCTTCTTTTTCCCCCCCCCCCCCCCCCGCACCCCCCCCCCCCCCCCCCCCCCCTTCCATTTATTCCTCTCTTGCAATGTGTATTCTTTTTTCCTGGTTTTTATTATCTCAAACCCACCCCCTCCCACGCCAACTCGGTTCGTACGGCACGGCGGCCCAGCTTCCCCTCCATTTTCTCCAAAGATTCCTGTCCATCTTCTAGATTACTATACTCCTCCCCCCACCAACCGGCAAAAGGACAAAAAAGAAAAAAAAAAAAAAGCACTTCGCCAACAGGGGAAAGGAAAGACGCCACAGCGTCAACGGCCCCTTCAGCCTTTTGCGTCTCGAATAAACCATGGCTCAGCGGCAGCAGAAGCAAATCCGTTCGAACGAGGAAGGGGTCATTCGTCTCTTTTTTCCTGTTCTGGTCACAAGCAAGGATTACAGAAAAAAACAGCAATTAAGGAATAAGATAAAAGTGACGCTTGTACTGTGTTTGTGTGCGCTGACAGTCCCATGTGCGTTTGGCTCCCATGTGGATTCATCCAGATATGGTTGATTATGCTTATGCGAAACTGGCCCCCATCAGAAAAAGCCCAGTCCCAACCCCATGTCCTGTCCAAATCCCTAGGCTGGCTGAAAGCAAGGCCTGGTTCCAACAAAGCCCTTTGCTGCATCGTTCCTTTGCCCTTTTGGATGCGCTATTCGTTGCGCCAACGCCACTAGTTATCAAATGGTCTGTTGGCTCGCCGACCGAGCTTCTCCGTGGCGTCTTCAAGGGCTGGAAACAAGCAAAAAGACCCTTGAGAAATACGGGGTAGCGCGTACCGACCCTTTCTGCTCAAGCCCTGGCTTGCTGTTAATACCCGTTGGCACTGGCTGCTTCGAACTGGAGCTGAAGAGGGGGGGCCCCTTATCAAACGGCTGAGGCATTTCAAATGACAAACAGCAAAACACGCAACCATCTCCTTCGTGGCGCCGCCCGTGGTCTTTCAGCAGGTGTTAGCTCAGCGCTGGGAGGCGTCTCGGTTTTCTGTCATTGGGGGCGATATTTGATTTCCCCCATGCAATGCCCGCGCTACTTCCAATAGCAATTAACCCGCACGAGGGCATCATCGTGCTCTCTAGTTCGCCATGAATCCTCCGCCACTGCGGCGGATACTGCGGATATAGACAAGACCGCGGCATATTCGTAGGAGGCGATTGGGCAAAATTACAGATGGTCTTCCCCCCCGGTTGTCCGGCAAGTGAAACTTGCATGGGAAGGAATCCTGTTCAAAATGTCGTCTTTTGTAAGAACGAAAAATGCTTCTCCGGGGCGCACATCCTTAACTGCAGAAAATCTGGCGAGGCTCTGGCATACGCTGGGTGTGCGGGCAATAAGCTGAAGCTGCATTGACGCCTAGGAATGGCCACAAACCTCAAATGGGTAAGGAACAAATACTCAGCTTTGGATGATTAGAGATCTCAAGATTCGATGCTTTTGATTGTCTTAGCGACGGCGGTGATGGTACTTGCTAGATTTAGGGATGAGAGCCACTCGGTAGGCAAGTCCTGTAGCTACGGGGTTTCACATGTCAGTGACTGAGTGCCTTCATACATGATACTAAATGCTATGAAATGAATATACTTGTTCTATAGAGCGAGTCGCGGAGCCAGTCGCCGTCTCCCAAGTATATACCCAAAGGCTAGCCTTGGACTACATGTCCATAGCATCGTCTATAAAGCAAATGAGTTCTGGTAGCTGCGGGATCAATGTCTCCTGGACCTCTGTTCAAATATGCTGTAGTCACTTTTTTTAAGGAGCAGGGATTCAACACAACTAGATGGCCTTTCTCTGATAATTGATAGGGGGGGTTTTATTCTCCATTTCATCATACAAACAACGTGTTTTACAGTATCTTACATATCGCCAACAAGTCAAGCTGGTATCATAGTACGAGATGAGGGTTTCTCAAACGCATTCTACTTCTTCATCCTATCCATTCATACATACCCCATCCATGTTCGGTCCCAATTTGGTAATATTTGAACGGAATACAACAAAATCAGATCTCCGAATCCACCGCAGCACGGTTAGATGCGTCCCTGCAGCGGCACGTTCATCATAAGTTGTGTTATCGTGACCAGGAAAAAGGGAGTCAATACTTGGGTTTGGGTAGCATATCTCTTGAACATAATAGGTGAGGCTGGGGCTGAGAGTAGAAATAATGCAGGTCGCCGAACACCAAAATGAAAAGAATCCCATCGCCTTCCCGCATAATCGCACCCATTGTCGCAGATGGGCAAGTCGCACAAGATCTAATTTCTCCATTCGTGAGTGGCAACCACGCTCGCTGAGCGGGATCCAATCGCTACTGGAGCATCAGTGTCGGCCTCCCCGCCTCGCGTGTAAGGTGCTCAGATATAAATAAGAAAAGAGACTCGAACATTGGTATATGCAGCTTCCCACAAAGCCCTTCTCGTCTTTGAACCCCAAGATCGGGTTACGTAGTGTAACGATAAGTCGTGGCGTGGCGCTGCGTCATGCAATCGGTCCCCTGACGCAGATCGCCGTTTGCTGCTGCTGTGCAAGCAGGCTTGCCTGAAATGAAACAGTCCGAGGTAGGCAAGCATTGACGAACACAACAGGCTGGTTGCTTATCATTTCCCGAGACGTCGGGGCAATCTCCTGTCTTAGTGACGAAGCTTGATGTGCCACGAAGTCGAAAAGATAGCCGCATTTAGCAATCGCAGCGCTCGAAATGGCGTGGAAATGGCACTACATCACGGACGTTGGGTACACCAGTCAAATAGCTTAACAGGCGGTCAAAGCCAAGACCAAATCCTCCATGGGGAGGACATCCCCAGCGTCTCAGATCTAGGTACCACCCCATATCGTTGGATCTGGCTTTCCGGTGTGTTGGGACCTCTAGGCCATGCAGGCGCATGTTGTCCTCAAGTTGGGCAAGCCGATACTCCCTCATGGATCCTCCCGCAAGCTCTCCAAGATTAGGAACCAGGAGGTCGAAGCAATCGACCGTCTGCCCCTGAGGCGGGGGAGACTCCGACTGGAGCATGTAGAAAGCTTTGATATCTCGTGGGTATTGGGTGACAAAGATGGGTAGCAACGCGTCGCTTGCTGCATCATATCCGATCTTCTCAGCCAAGTATTTTTCATGTTCTGACTGGAGGCCTGATCCCCAAACGGGCTTATGTTCGAACATATGGGCCACGGGTTCGAGGATTTTGATGGCCTCTGTGTACGTCACTCGTGGCCATCTGGTCGGCGCCGTAAGACCCCTCCATCGCTGTTGTAGTTCCTTGATATCTACAAGGTCCTCGAATGCTAAACGTTCCGCAGGGTCTCTGGAATCAAGCCGGTGCTTTTCGAGTTCCTGAGCGGCACTGCGCTGGCTGAGCCCGCTAGCAAGCGACGCCAGCATTTTTTGGGCCAGGTCCATGACCTCATCCATGTCTTGAACGAAGCTCATTTCAGCTTCAAGCATATAAAACTCACTCAGGTGCCGAGAGGTGTCACTTTGCTCGGCTCGGAAGGTAGGCGATAGAGTCCATACGTTTCCTAGCGCTTGAGCCAGAGCCTCTAGATGAAGCTGTGATGAGACAGTGAGGTACTTGGGGTCCCTGAAGAACTCGGAAGGCGCGCCGCTCTTGACGGTGAATGCTTCACCAGCGCCCTCGCAGTCTGATGAGGTGATGATTGGGGGGTGGGTCTGCTGAAACTGTTCATTGAAGAAGAATTGGGTTAGGATGGCCATGGCATCTGACCTTAGCCGAAGCAGTGTTGAGTTGAGGGGAGTTCGCGGCCGAAGATGTGATATTGCTCGCAAGCTTTCTGGTGTTTGATACTTGTTCTGAATTGGATATGTCTTGAAAAACGTCAGAATAGATGAACGCTTGCTTCAGGGGGGGAGCTATTTGCAAAACGGCTTCAGCCTTACATGGGGATCAGACGAGCCGAGGATTTCCACTTGGCTGACTTGTAATTCAGCCATAGCTGGGGCCTGGGCCTGGCCACGGCTTGTTCCTGTGGTGCTAGACGCCTCTCCTTCTTGCGCTGATATCGAGGATGATGACGGCGGCAAGCTTGCTGCTGAGGCCTGTTCTGAACTACGGCCGGGGTTGTTCGAACTCGGCTGGTGGCCAGCCGGGGTTTGGATGCCTGCAGTTGGACTACGACGAGCAAGGCTGTCACCTTGAGACTCTACGTTGGACAGCAATTTAGAGGCGCTACTATGCCAGACGCCCGTGAGGCGAACGGCTGCACCTGGGCGTATACTACGAGGCCTGTCAGCTGCTGCTCGCCATAATGCCGGGACGAGGGCTGACGTACTCTGCGGCCAAGCTCTTGTCAATCACGGCCTGCATTGGCCTCATGGACGATCCGTCCGTGATGTCAACGAACCGCACACTGGAGCTTTTGCGAACCGACCTGACCCAGCCGCAGACTTGCACATCCGAGACACGGCGTTCAGGCTGCCATTCTTTCAGGTCTGCCACTGTTCTGATGTCCCGGAAGCACTGGCCCTCGCCGCCACCGTCGCCAGGGACACGCACCGAATAGCATCGCCTATGAGCAAAAGGATAGCGTCGGTAGCGCCTGGCAAGCAGGCGGAAGGGATGAGACATGGTTGGATGTTGGCCGCTCACGGGGGCTTCAGCAAGGCAGCAGAACGTGGGCAGTCCGTCTCATGACGTGTGCGCTCCTTTCAGACCAGGCAGGGAGATGGCGCAGGGTTTGTCTTTGGTTCAGCGCCGTATTGCAAGCCAGTGGCTGTCATATGTTTCGTCTTTAGATTGCAGAGAGGTTGCTTTTTTGATGGGCTGAAAGCTGGGAGCAGGGATTTGGCAGAATGAGGAAAAAAAGGAAAAACTGTTGCGCCGTGGCTGCAGACCCAGAGCGGTGAATGGCGGTACCACGCAACGTTATTAGCGGGTACCTGACGCATGCACTATGAGATACGGCTTGGCCATTGCTGTTCTACGTGTAATCGCATTCTAGTACGGAGTAGTAGGTACTAGCATTGGCTCTCTATGCTTGACTTTCCACTTTCCGGGGTGCTCTATTTGCCTGTGATATCAAGTAGAAGCAGTGCTAGGCTGTCAAGATAGACAGCTGCGCTAATCAAAGGAGACAGAAAGGCATCTTGGTAGCTCCAGGCAGTTAGTGCTGTGGCGTTGCGGATAGCCACCGTTAGAGGCGTATTCCTCCTTGCAGCCACCAGCCGCTGCAGGTATCTTGCAGCTCTCGCCTCATATTTAGTACCCGCTGCCTGGGCGAGCGTGTGCTGTAGCTTGTGCTCTAGCCGCGGGTGATTGCCCAAGAACCCAAGAACCTTACCTACGAGGTATTATGTACTAACCTTAGTAGGGAATTAGGGACCTAGGGCAGGCATGCTACAGCACGTCAACCGCCAAAGGCAAGGCATCGTCTACTAGGTGCGCTCGACATGTTTGCGTGACTGCACACTGCACAGAACCGACCTCAACGCCGCCTCGCCTCTGCCTCTTGCAAGGCTCTGGATCGCCGAAACGCATGCTCTGGGAGGGCGTTTCGCATCCTTCGCCCGCCTAATCTCCCTTCTCCTCTCTTGTCTTGTTGGCTGGCGGCCACCGAGTGATGAGCGCCTCCTCTGAATGGCCGTGGGAAAGACGCCATGTTCCACTCGCACCCACCACCTGTCTGGCGACTACGGCCCTTCTCATCATATCCAGAAGAAGCCATGTCGCTTCCACGAGATTGGCTCTTGATAAGCTGTAGGCGGCGTCCCGGCTAGTGACCGTCCAACCAGCTGGTCTTTGCATGTCTCAGCTCGAGCCTGGCCGTCCATCTCCAATCCTCAGCCCGCCGTCGAGCATCATGCCCATCCCAAGCGAGTGCCATGGGATTGGGCCGTCGATACGACCAGCAAGGCCCAACAAGACACAGCCGCGCCGCTCTTGGCCTCCAGGTGGCCTCATGAGTGTGCGTGCCATACAATAAATACCACACGTACGGCAGATCCGTCACCCAGACCCGGGGGCCTCGAACCCCCCGGCCCTTGTCCTGCGCCGACGCAGACTAGTTCAGATCCTTGCAAGGTTCAACAGGGCGAGATGAGGTATCACAGATCTTATGCGCATGCGTCCGCAGCTATACTCCGGCCTATGCCAAAAGCAACAGTCACGAGTGCGCCTCGTCATGGCTTCCGTCCGCTATGCTCGCCTGGACGTATTCTTGCCGTTGCTGGCCCTTATCGAACCCAATGAGCAAGCGCATTCGGCTCCGCCCTCTGGGGACCCCCGGTGGTGTGAAGCCAGAAGCTTCATAGTGAACCATGAACGCTGTCCAAGAATGTCTAAGAGGCCCGCGGGGCACACCGTATCATGTCTCTCTGGCTTTCGACCGGGGGCTGTCGGCCAGGACCAGTGTTGTTGAGATCCCGCAGGTCTCTGATCCAAGGGTCAAATACTCCTTACTCTATCCTGGACGTTAATACCTCCCACCGTGCGTGTCCCGCCAGTTTGGCTGCCGGCGCCCTCGTGGGTCCCGGTATGTATTCCTGTCTTGCCGGCGAGACATCATCTAGCCCCCTTAGCGGCGGTCTTTCAAGCGATACTTGACGCTCTTTTCAACTTGAACATCGCTGGCCTCTGAGTTGATCCTTCTAACCCTGTCTGCTCGCCTGTCGTTGGTTTTTGTTCTAAACATTTGGTTCAGATTCTGGACATATTGGGTCGTACAATTAATTGCAGCCACTACACCTCGCTTCACTCTCTCTATGCATGTTCGCCTCTGAATCACTGCCTGCCTCATTGGTCACTGACAACTGGGCTTGAAGAAGAGGAAACAAGGGCAGAGAAAAAAAAAAGGGAATTCATATCAGGCTGAGACAGTGATATATAAATGCGCCTCGCCCGCCCTGCGAAATGGTTTTACTTCCCTGAGAACGCAAAACAAACATCGAGCCCTCAAATTATTATTAAATCTACACACCTTTCTTCGCAATCTGGCTTGCATCTCGTCTTTGTTTACTCTGCTACACCCTTTGCTTTTGCCTAGGCACAGTCTTTGAGTATGGCTCCAACTAGATCAAGCAAGGTAAGGCCGTCCGATGTGGCGGCTGATACAAAGAGGAACTTTATACCTCTAGTCAAAGCAAACTACTCAGAAATGTTTCCACCGTACTCCATTCTTTATCGGCATCCCGCGGCGCAGCTCGATATCCCGCGCCAGAAGCCGAGTACTCGTCCTCCACAGTTTCGGGTAGAATCTGGTGATCCTGTCATGAAAGCCATCTACTATGCCACCATGGACAGCGAGTCTGGTGAAGGAGCAAGAGGGCCAAGAATTCGAGTCCCTTTCCTCTGCGCCGCGAATGAGCGACGTCCGGGGGGAGACTGGGAGACTGGTTGTTCTGGTTATGAAGAGAAGCTGTGCCGACGAAGCAACCTCTCCGCTACGCTGGGCAGCCCCTGGCCTGCGACGGGAGAGGTCACCAACTATCCTATCCCATCTGTTGGAGCTATTCTCTCAGACTCAGTGGTTGTATGCCGTGGGCCTCATGATCGCTACGAGCCACTCGATCGCTGGTACGACCTGCCAGTCATTTCCGTCCCGCCAACACGCTGGCCCAAACTCAAAGAAAACGGAACCAAGTATTCTTTCTCGGAAGAGCGGGACATGATACGGGAAAAGATTCGGGGCGCGCTTCGGATTTGCTTATACAACAACTACGATCGAGTTGTGATTGGCGATTTCGGCCTCGGCAATGGTTATCGCAATCCACCCAAGGAACTTGCAGAAATCTGGCGGGATATTTTCCTATTTGACCCGGATCTCCGTGGTCAATTCTCCTACGTCGTTTTCGTCTTTGAAGATCCCACCCAGAGCACCACTCGCTTGATCCATGAGGAAATGGCCAAGAAAGACCGAAAGAGTAGCAGCATTTCAAAGACAAAGATGCCTCTTGGCCTTGGTGTGAACGGCGCTACTGACATGGAAATCTTTGAGCACACTTTTGACTGTGAGGAGATTGAGCGTGTTCTTTGCCGGCCAGATCCCCGATACGGTCTTGACATGATTACCTCATGAAGCCCTTTCGTTGCTGCCGTGGTGGCATCTATGGAATAGCTACGAGGAGAGCATCTGGTGAAGACGCAGGTGGGCAACCAGGGCTGGAAGGCTTTCACTGACGTTTCAACGCTAGGCAAAAGTCCCTTCCCCCATCCCTTTCCCAGTTTCGCCTTTTCTCTCTCTCTCTCTCTTTTCTCCCTTCCTTTTCTTTATTGGAGCTTGATTAAAAGTGGGTTATTACAGAGAGGGGGAGAGCTGTATTTGTTCGCTATTGGTGGCCTTGTATGTCTTTGAAAATTTATTGGCCGTTTGGTGTCCTCTCCTGCTTCAAGCGGAGGACTTGAGCGTCTGGGGTTGGGGCACTATGAGGATAGTTCGGTATGTATGCGGGTGGATAGGTTTGGATGGACGGGCTAGACTATTCTATCAAGGGTATCACATATCAGGATAAGCTCTTTCCTTTTGTGTAACTTATGTCTCTTTTTGCCTTCTCATGGAGCCATTGTGCGCGTGCGATTGGTTGGCCACTGATGCAAAGTGGTTGCGGGCGGGCTGAGGTCAGGCACCCCCAGCTGGCTCTTGGAGCTGCTAAGGTGCGGTGAACCTAAGCAAAGGCCCCATTTCCTTTTCCCTGAAATCGAAGATGCCCAGACGTCAATACTTTTGTGACAGAAGACAGACAGCTGACATCAGACCCCCCTTCGCTGGGAATGAGCTGGCTGAGACAAAGAATGGCACTACGACAAAAGGGGCGCCTGGGGTGCCAGCTTTGGGGGCTAGTGTCTACAAGCACTCTCATACTAGACCTATGGTGGCTTTTTATTTCCTACCATTTTACTCTTCTTTTCTTTTTTATCCTTCCTGTTCTATTTCTTTCAAGGTCCAATTTATGTCTTGAGGTGACCGTCGCTTGACAATCAAAAAAAAACGACGAACTCAAAGTCTAGGCGGACCAATGTAATTTAACATGTATGACACAAGAGTATGAGGATACCGATGCTTACTCGTATGTTGGCAAATGACCCCAAAGACGAGCTATTGGCATAGAATCATCTGCTCTAGTACTTCGTGTTCCGTGTTCTTTCCGAACCAAATGAGGATACCGCCTCAGACGAGATTCCAAAGCTGCCAGGATATCTCCGTAGCGTTCCGGAGTTCCGCAGTACAGCACTGCTATTACCAGAGCTCGTCTTGCTGGAATCCCTTGCATTGCATGCGTTGGACGACTGATACTAATCGAAACCGGTGAAAACTGGATGGGCAGAGCGCTAAAATTTCACGGCCTTCTGCGATTCGCGGCCTTCTGTGATTCGCGGCAAACACGATCTGCAGATAGCCATTACCGGGACGCTATATCCAGGCGTGTGATTGTGATGACTTGGTTGAGTTAGTGAACATCGCTAGCTGCACCGGCCGTTTGAGTTGCAAGGGTTATGGTTCTATTGAAAATGCAGCCTGGCCGTCTCGAAGAGGGGGCCGGGTCGCCTACATATACGGAATACGTCTTTGAACTGGCAAATACTACTACCAATACTACTCACAAC
Organism: Trichoderma asperelloides; assembly: GCA_021066465.1. Lineage (NCBI taxonomy): Eukaryota > Fungi > Ascomycota > Sordariomycetes > Hypocreales > Hypocreaceae > Trichoderma > Trichoderma asperelloides. The sequence goes on along the minus strand of JAJKFY010000114.1, from coordinate 2,316 downwards.
CATTTCCCCATATAGGGGAGCAGGGGAGCTACATACATGCATCATCGCCGATCTGTTTGCAACCCTCCCGGCCCTCAGACAAGTCATGTAATCCTCCCGGCCTCCACCACTAGTCATGAGGAACGGCCCCCGCTCACATGTTTGCTGCATTCAGCCGTAGCCTGTCGCTGCGCGGAACGAAGCAAAAAACGAGGAAGTGTTGCAGTGCATAACCAACCTCTGGGATCTGGGCAGCTCCACCCGAGGCTCTGGGAAGCTCTCGGAAGACTCTCTCTCTGTGTCTTTCTCTCTCTCCCCCCCTCTCTTTTGGGTAGCAATGCTGCATTAGCGGGGATTGCGTACTTCACCCTCATCAACGGGAATTGCGGAACTCGCACAATCCTTCCAACTAACTTCCAACCTCCTTCCAACTAGCTTCCAACTTCCTTTCAACTAGCTTCCAACTTCCTTTCAACTTCCTTCCAACTCCTTATGCTATACAATATTGAGATATCGAAAGATACACGAGCTAGTTAGGCAAAGAAACAACACCATGTCCAGAAGGTGCCAGTGGCGCAACAAGCGTTCTTCGGGGCTTAAATTCTGCGGCCGCACGGGAGCCTGACTAGCATCTAGCTGCTTTCATCTATTAGGAAGGCCGGCATCTGCGTTGTAAGAAGCGCAACGCATGGGACAAGACAGCACGCCAAATTTGCATTAGCTTCATAGCCATACCCGTACAATATGGACGCTTGGTGTGAATATCAACGGGTGCTCGGGGTACTCCGTAAGAGAACACGCACTCGTACGAGGACGTGTTATGTTTTTACGCAATGTCCCCCGTCCTACCCACTGTCATCTGGAGATGCCCGGGGAGGGCTCGCAATTGCTTTCCTTCTTCACTCTTCAGACGTCTTGGCAAATGTCACCGGCTCTCCGTCGCTGTTGTTCTGGCAGTGGTGTGGTGTGGTGATGGTGATGGTGATGGTGGTGGTGACTGGGCAGCACATCTTTCCTAGCACTCTCGCCTCGCTACTTTTCAATAATGCGTACTAGGTACTTTGTTGACTTTACGAGCATCGTAAGATTGCGATCTCGGTACGGGAAAACGGCTCAACGAGCAAGATTACGCAGGTCGCTCATCCATTGGACGTTAAGATGGCGCACAAGTCGTATCGCGTTTACACACATGCGTATCTATAAACGCTATCCTTACAAACGCCCCCCCCCCTCCCCCTCCCTTTTTCTCCTCTCTCTATCTCTCTCTTTCTCCATTACACAATGCTAAAGCAGCAACTAAGCAAAAATGACGTGTCAGTCAGGCCTAAGTCGACCGAGAAATATGTAACCCGCATCAATCGTCAATGGGCGTCCCGTTCCTCCCGCTCCAGAGCTTCTTTAGCAAACGAACTTGTCGAAGGGTCAAGGATATCTCGCCGCATAGATACTGGCAACAAATAACTTTGTGTGCTAATTGTTCAATATTTGTGGGCTGACCACTCACTGTTCAACATATCTGTGCTGAGCATTCGCAATCTCTTGTCACATATGTTTACTAACCACATAATGTTCCATGTAAAGCAGAGACTATCGGCGCAATGATACTGCTACCATGCACATGGTTTTCCATCCAGGCTCCTCTCACGGACACGATCCGTATCGCGACAACTAGGCTAGGGCATGAAATAGCGTGAGCAAAGCAGGAATCCTGACCATCGGGCTTTTTGGACCGCACCCCTCCTCCACAGCAGCGCAGGTGTTGACTAAGGAGGAATCTTTGACAGCGTAAGGCTGTGGGTTACGGTTCGCCTTTCTGGCTATCCTTCGCCGCCTTTCACGGTGTCTTTGTCTCTTTTGTTTCCCCGACAATTTTTAGGTCCACCCCGCCCTGTTTCTTCATCATCTCTCTCTCTTAGCTCTATAATCCTTCGCCTTTTACTTTACAACTAGTACGTGAAAGCTGAATCTCAGAGGAAGCAAATATCCGTTTTAGGTTGCCTAGTCGTGTATTAGTGAACTTTTATTTAAGTCAAGGCGCCTTGCTATCCCGATTACGCAGTAAAATCGATCTCTTTCGATGTCTGAGAGAGAAAGTTATACACCGCAATGTTCTATATATGGTCATCTTCACCACAGCACAGACTAGATATTGGTGATTAATTAAGGTAGGAAGATAGAGCCCTTTACTTGCCACAATAGCCTGTTGCACTTCCTTAATATCATGGAGATCGGCGCTTTCGCTCGGCCGAAAGTAAGTCTGCGGCGGGGGGGGGGGGGGGGGGGGGGGGGGGGGGGGGGGGGGGGGGGGGGGGGGGGGGGGGGGGGGGGGGGGGGGGG
>JAJKFY010000113.1:0-12759 GCA_021066465.1 Trichoderma asperelloides | reverse complement strand
TTATTAATAATAATAATATTTTTATAAATTATTTTTTTATTTATTTTTATATTTAATTATTAATTTTTAAATAATTAGCTTTTAAATACTAATGTATTTTATATTTTTAAATTAAATTATTAAATATTAAAAATTTAATATATAAAAAAAAGTAATAAAAAGCTTTTAAAATAATTAAAGTAAAATTTTAGCTTTAAGCTATAAAAGTTTAAAAAAAAATTAAAAACTTTATTTTTTATTATTAAGCTTTTAATAAATTATTTATATATATTAAAAGCAGCTAGTCTATTACTAATTTAATTTATTAAATAATTTTTATATTTTTTATTATTTTTTCTTTTTTATAACTATAATACTTATATATTTAATATATATATATAAATTATACTTTATTAATACTTTTTCTTTTATAAAAAATACTTATATATTTATAATACTTTATAAAAAATTATAATATATACTTTTTTACTAAAATATAAAATTATTACTATATAATTAAATAATTTATAAAAATAACAGCCTTTTTTTATAATATTATATATATATATATATCTGCTATTATATATAAAATAATTAATATAAAGGCATAAGTATTAATACTCTCTATAATTAATTTATATTTACTTAATAGTAAATATATTATAAAATTACCTATTAATTAAGTTTAATAAATTTAGCTAAGTAGTGTAAAAACTGCTATATATTTTTTTTTTTAATAAACTAAAGTTTATATATTTATAATATAGTTATAATAGTGTATTATATAGTATTACTGTATACTATTACCGCTAGTTATATATTTTATATATTTATTATTTAATAAATATAATAAAGATAATTTATATATTAAAAGTAGTTATTTATAAGTATTTATAGTATTATATATTTAATTTATATATAATATATTATTTTTTTATTATATTATTTTATTAGAATAAAAAAAGGAATATTAGTTTATAAAGCTGCATTACTTATATAATTTACACAGGACCTGTATAGATTAAATATATAGGATCCCGTATACCTATTGGGCGCTTATTTTTATAGCTTTTTATTTTTTAAAAATTAAATAAAGTATTAAATAAAATTTTAAATATTGTATTTATTTTTAATAACTTTACTTTTATTAAATCTACTATAGCTATTAATTAATATAATTTAATATTTTTTTATTATAATTAATAATATAAAAAAAGCTGTAGATATTTATATAAATTATATTTTTTATATACTTAGCCTGCTATAGTTAATTTTTATATAATTTTTTTTATTTTTTTTTTTAAAATATAATTTATAAAAGCAGTATTTTTATATAATATTTATTTTATTTATTATTTTTTTTTAAATAAGCTAAATTATTATTATTAAAATAGCTTATATAATTATATTATAATTATAGCTTTAAATTAATAAAATAAAATATTAATGCCTATATTAATAATATATTTATTTAAAAAATAAAAACTTTTTTAAAATATTTTATTAAAAATTTAATAATACTTTTTTTAATAATTTAGCTATTTTAAAATATTACTATTTTCTTTTTATAATTAAAAAACTAAATTATTAAAAGTAAATTAAAATTTAAAGTTAATATAAAAAATATAGTTATAAATATATTATTATTAATATAGTTTTATTTATATATTTTTAAACTATTATATTAATATTTTTAATATTAATTTTTAAATTTTTTATATTATTAAATATATTATTATATAAGTAAAATAATTTTAAAATAAACTTTTTTTATTAATATATAATATATTAACTATAGCTAATATTAAAAATTTAAATAATATTAAAAATATACTTTATTAATTTTAAAAACTATTATATAAATTTTTAATTTTAATTATTACTAAAGTAGCTAATATAAGATTTTTTTAATTTTTTTATTTTATATTTATATATAATTATTAATACTTATTTTTATATTTTTTTTATTATTTTTTTTTAAAAAAATAAATTATAATTATTTTTTATATAGCTAGTTTTTTTATAATAAATATATTTTAATATTTATATAAGTATTAAATTTTTATCTTTTACTATTATAAATTACTTTTAAATTAATAAAGCTTAAATATTAAATATATTACTTTTTTATTTTACTTTTTTTACTTTTATACTTTATATTATATTATTTAATATTAAAAATACTTTAATATTATAGCTTATTTAAAAATTTATATATTAAATAAAATATTAATTACTTAAGTTATTAATAAACTTTAAAAAAAAATAGCTATTTAAAAGCTTATAATTACTTTTTATTTAAAAGAATTTTTTTTATATAATTTTAATTTTTTATATAAATTTTTAAAATTCTTTTTTTATTTATTAAAATATTTTTTTATTATATTTTTTTTAATTATTATTATATTTATTTAATAAAATTAAAAATATTATTTTAAAAATTTTAATATATTATTATTATTTATTTTTTTATACTTTTAACTTTTTAATACTTTATTTTTTATATTATAAATATTTAAAAAATCTTTTACTTTTATTAAATTAATAATTAATTTTAATTATTATTTTTAAATTAAATAGTTTTTTTTTTAAAATTAATAAAAATTAAAGACTTAATATATTAATTAAAATTAAATTTATAATTAAAGTAGTTAAATTTTTTTATTTTTTAATTATAGTATTATTTTTAATATTTTTTTTTTATAATATATTATATATTAAATATTATAAAATAAAGGCTGTTAATAATATATAAATTTTATATTTATAAATATTTATAATATTTAATAATAAAATATTAAATATTTTATTATTTTTAAAATTTTTATTTATTAATTTAAAAGTTTATTATTTTACTATATTTAAACTACTGTTTATTTTAATTTAATTTCTATTCTTTTATACTACTTTAATTTTTTAAGGTTATTTTTAAAGCTACTAAAGTACTAGTTTTATAATTAAATTATTAAATAATAATAATTTTAATTAATAAAATTTTAAATTAAGTAAATTAATTAATTTTTAATTATTATTTATTTTTATATTTACTTATATTTACTTATATTTAAAATAAAATATACTTAAATATTTACTTATATTTAAAATAAAATATACTAAAATTAATAAAATTAATTATTAATTAATTTAATAATATAAATATTTAGCAATTTTAATAAAAGCTGGGCTTATAATTTATTAAATTATATAATTAATTAACTTTATTAGCTTATTATTATAGTATAGTATAGCTCTTTTATTTATAAGCTATAACCCTACTAACCCCTGCATGCCTAGGTATTAATATTTCTTATATAGGTGCCTGTATTTTTAGTAAAAAGATTTAATAAATATATTATTATTAAATACATTATCTTTTATAATATTAAAAATAAAATTAATATAAATAATAATAATAATAATTTATAAATTAATTAAAAAAAAAATTAAAATATACTTTATAATATTATTATAATTTAATAAATAAAAATAAGCTTCTAAAGCTTTATTAAATTATTAAAATATATATATTTTAATATAGCTTTTAAAAAGTTTAGTAAAACCTAGAATAAAATTAATTATAAATATAAATAAATAAATAAATAAATAAAATACCTATTAATTTATATTTTAATTTAAAATTTAAATTAATATATATTAAAATAATTCTTAAATAGGAATTTTAACTATTTAAAGTCTAAATATTAAAGGTTATAGAAAAAAACCTAAAAGACTTTAAATTAACCTCTAAAAGCAGATTTAAATTTAATAAAGCTTTTTTATATATTTCTTTTAATATTTTTTTAATATTATTTTAGTTTATTTTTCTATAATCCTTTATAATTATTAATAAAATAAAATAATTAATCTATAATAAATAAATAACTTACTTATTATAATAAAATAATAATTTATTAAAAGAATTTAAAGCAATTTTATTAAAAAAGATATTATTTTTGATTAAAAAAGTTAATATTATTTTATTAGCTTTATTATTATTAAATAATAAGCTTTTTTTAATTTTTTTATTATTTTATAAATTTAATAATAAATTATTAAGTATTAAAGAAATAATATTAGCTTTTGTTTATTTTATTAATATAATAAATATAATAAAAATAGTAATATAAATAATAATAATAATAAAATAAAATAATAAAATAAAATAATAATTAACTTTATTTCCTTAGCCTTTTAAAGCTTTTATTATAAGCTATTTTAGGGTATAAGGCTTAATAATAATAAGTAAAATTAAATAATTTAAAGCCTTTTAATTAAATAATTATAGAATAGGTATAGCTAAAATAAATAATATTAATATAAATAAAATTATTTTATTATAAAATTTATTATATAATAATATAAAGAAAATGCTTTTAAATAATATTATTTTTATAAAATAAATATTATTAAAAGTTAATAAAATAAATAAAATAACTTAATATATTTAACCTTAATTTAGCGTTTTTTATTTAATATAATTAATAATAAAGCCCTTATATATAAATTTTTTTAAAAAATATAAATTTTAAAATCTTTATTAAGCTTTAATTTATAATCTGCTTTATTATAAATTAAATTAGCAGTGCTAACACTAGCGTTATTTAATATAAAAAAAGAATTAATAATAGAATTTATTTCTGCAGCGTTTATAGTAGATTAAATAAAGGAAGAAATAGCTTTTATAGATTTAAAAGCCTTAAATTAGTTAAAATAGTTAAAATGTATTTTTATATATTAAAAAAAACATGAATAATTAATAAAAAACTAAAATTAAAAAAAATTTTTAAAAACAACTAGCAACCTTATATAATTATAATTTTTTAATTTATTTATAAAAGCTAATTTAAGCTAAATTAAATATATAAGATTTTAGTATTTATTTATTACTTATAAATATTTTATAAATTAATTATTAATTATATATATAAAAAACGAATTTAATTTTATTACTAATTTTTTATATATAAAAAACTAATTTAGTTTTATTATTAATAATTTATATATAAAAAATGAAATTAGTTTTTAATATATAAAAAAAAAACTAAATTAGTTTCTATTATTAATAATAAAACTAATTTATTTTTATTTTTAATAATTAAAAACGAAATTAGTTATTAATAATAAAACAAAAACTAAAAACTAAAGATTAATTTTACAACCCTGATATTAATATTATAAAATAATAAAGAAATTAAAAATAAAAATTTAAATTATTAAATAAAGACAAGGAAATAAAAAAATAGTAAAGAGGTCTTATATATATATATATGCACGCACGCTTCTTTAGGATAAGAATATATAATTAAACATAAACCCTGCTAGCTTCTATAGCACCTTAAAGTAGCTAGCCTAATATATCTAATACCTACCCAGGCCGGGGCCTATCTTTACTACAGATAGTAAATATAATTATTATTATTATTATTATTATTATAAAATTCTGTATACCTATTAGGCGCTAAAAAATATTTATATTTTTATAATACTTTATAAAAAAATATAATATATATTTTTTTATTAAAATATAAAGTTATTATTATATAATTAAATAATTTATAAAAATAATAGTTTTTTTTTATAATATTATATATATATATATTTATTATTATATATAAAATAATTAATATAAAGGTATAAGTATTAATATTTTTTATAATTAACTTATATTTACTTAATAATAAATATATTATAAAAGTATTTAATAATTAAGTTTAATAAATTTAGCTAAGCAGTATAAAAACTATTATATATATATTTTTTAATAAACTAAAGTTTATATATTTATAATATAGTTATAATAATATACTATATAATATTACTATATATTATTACTACTAGCTATATATTTTATATATTTATTTAATAAATATAATAAAAATAATTTATATATTAAAAATAGTTATTTATAAGCATTTATAATATTATATATTTAATTTATATATAATATATTATTTTTTTATTATATTATTTTATTAAAATAAAAAAAGAAATATTAATTTATAAAGCTATATTACTTATATAATTTATACAGGACCTGTATAGATTAAATATACAGGATCCCGTATACCTATTGGGCGCCTTTCTACTACCCTTATTATAATAAAAAGTATTTTTTTTTTATTTTTAATAATATTATTATTAAATTAAATAATAAGCCTAAGCCTAGTTTTATTAAAAAAATAATATTATTAAAAAGCTAAATTAAAATTTTTAAAAAGCTAGAAAATAAATATATATATAATAGTAATTTAAAATAATAAATAAAGGTTTTTTATTTATATAATTTATAAAAATAAATTTAATTATTAATTTAATTTATTTTTAATTTTTAGTTTTTAATAATTAATTTATTAATAAAAAACTAATATTAATAAAACACTAATAATAAAAAACTAAATTAATTTTATTATTAATATATTGAATTTTAGTAATTAAATTAGTAATAAATTTATATACCTGCTTAAACTTAAAATGAACTTAAGGTATATTTAATTATATATTAACTAAAGTATAAGTTATATATTTTTAATATATTTTTTTTAAAAAAAAATAATAATTTTATTTAAATACTTATTTATAATTACTATAAGATTAGTTTATTACAGTTATTATTATTTTTAATAAAAAATAAATTAATAATAAAGTTTAACTTTTATTAAAATAAAATAAAATATAATAGTATTATAAATTTTAAATATACTATAATTATTATTAACTATTGCTTTTTTTAATAATTAATTAAATTATTAATAATAGCTTATATTTAATATATTAATAACTGCTATTTATTATATATTAAATAAAATAAACTTAAAATTAATAAAACTTAAGTATAATTTATAAATATTTATAATATTACTTAAATATAAGCTATTTTTATTAAAAAACTTATATAATAATAATTAATAAATTTTGTTTATTTAAAAATATATAATAATATATATTAAAAGTAAATTAAAAATTTATTAATTTTTAAAAAAAAATAATTTATATTTATTTAATAAAATTTAATAAAAAAGGTTTAATTTATTATATATAAAAAAAAAATTATAAAATTAAAAAATTTACTATATTATTAACTTTTTATAATAAACTTAAAGCTATATTATTATTATTTAAAAATTAAAATTTACTATAATAAATTAACATATAATAATTTTTAATTAATAAAAATATATTTAAAATTTTTTAATTAATTTAATATAATAAACTATACTTTTATATTAACTTTAATAATAAAAAAAAGTATAAAAAATTAAAAATAATTACTTAAGTTAATTTAATAAATATAAAAAGAATTAATTAATAATAAAATTATTTATATATTTAATATTTAAAATATATTTAAACTTAATTTATATTATATTAATTATTAATTAATATTTAAGTAATTTAAATAATATATATAAATAAACTATAAAATAAATATTAAAATATTATTGTAAATAAAGGCACTTATATAAGAAGTATTAATACTTAGGCAGGCAGGGGTTAGCTTAGCTATAGTATATAAGTAAAAAAGCTATATTTAGTTATTATAATAAAAGGCTAAGCTAATTAAACCTATATTTATAATAGATTATAAGCCTGGTTTTTATTAAATTATTAAATACCTATATTTTTAAATTAACTAATAATTAATTTTATTAGTTTTAGTATATTTTATTTTAAATATAAGTAAATATAAAAATAGTTAATAGTTTAAAAACTAACTTAAATTAAAAATTTTATTAATTAAAATTACTATTATTTAATAATTTAATTATAAAACTAAGACTTTAATATTAGTTTTAAAAATAAATTTAAAAGCTTAAAGTAATTAAAAAATTAAAAATTAAATAAAAATTAATAATAGCTTAAATATAATAAAGCAGTAGATTTTTAAATTAATAAATAAAAACTTTAAAAAAATAAAATAGTTAATATTTTATTATTATTATAATATATAAATATTTATAGCTATAAAGTTTATATATTATAAATAAATTTAATTTTAGCTTTATAATACTAAATATATAATATATTATAATAAAAAAGTAATATTAAAAATAATACTATAATTAAAAAATAAGGTATTTTAATAAACCTAGTAATTAGTTTAATTTTTATTAATATATTAAATTTTTACTTTTTTTTATATTTAAATAAAAAATAAAATTATTTAATTTAAAAATAATAATTAAAATTAGTTATTAATTTAATAAAAATAAAAGATTTATTAAATATTTATAATATAAAAAATAAAATTTTTAAAAATTAATTAAAAATTTAAAAAGTAAATAAATAATAATATATTAAAATTTTAAAAATAATATTTTTAAATTTTTTTAAATAAAATAATAATTAAAAAAAATATTATTATAAAAGTATTTTAATAAATTAAAAAAGAATTTTAAAAATTTAAACTTAAAGTATTATAAATTATATATAAAATATAAAAAAAATATATTTTTATTTTTTTAAAATTTATTTAAAAATTTATATAAAAAATTATAATTAAATAAAAAAAGTTTTTATAAATAAATAGTAAATATAAGTTTTTAAATAATTACTTTATTTTAAAGTTTATTAATAGCTTAAATAAATAATACTTTATTTAATATATAAACTTTTAAATTAATTATAATATTATAATATTTTTAATATTAAATAATATAATATAAAATAAAAAAATAAAAAAAAGTAAAATAAAAAAATAATATATTTAATATATAAGTTTTAATAACTTAAAAAAAATTTATATTAATTAAAAATAAAAACTTAATTTTTATAAAAGTATTAAAATATATTTACTATAATAAAATAAATTATATAAAAAATAATTATTATACTTTATTTTTAAAAAAAAATAATATAAAAGTTATAAAAATAAATAAAGTTATTAATTATATATATATATAAAATAAAAAAATTAAAAAAAGCTAATATTAATTCTATTAATAATAATTAAAATTAAAAAAGAATTTTATAATAATTTTTAAAATAAATAAAATATATTTTAAATATTATTTAAATTTTTAACTTTAGCTATAGTTAATATATAATATATTATTAAAATAAATTTATTTTAAAATTAATTTAATTATATAATAGTATATTTAATAATATAAAAAACCTTAAAATTAATATTAAAAATATTAATATAATAATTTAAAAATATATAAATAATTATTATTTTTATAAATATATTTTTTATATTAAACCTAGGCTTTAATTTATTATTTATAACTTAATTTTTTAATTATAAAAAAAAATACTAGTTTTTTAATATAGCTAAATTATTAAAAAAAAATATTATTAAAATTTTAATAAAATATTTTAAAAATCTTTTTATATTTCAAATAAATATATTTTAATATAAGTATTAGTTTTTTATTTTATTAATTTTAAAATATAGTTATAGTATAATTAAATAAATTATTTAAATAATAATAATTTTATTTAATTAAAAAATATAGTAAATAAAATAAATATTACTTAAAAATATTATTTTTATAAACTTTATTTTTTTTAAAAAAAAAAAAAAAGCTATATAATAATTAATTATAAATTATTTATTTAAATATAGTAATAATTATAAAATAATTTTACTAATTTATTTATAAATACCTTATATAAGAAAAATTATAAAAAAACTTATATACTATACTTTTATTATAGTTATAGCTTAAAGCTATAGTAGATTTAGTATTAGTTTAAGTAGTATATTATTATATAAAAATTATTTATTTTACTTAGCTTTTTAAAAAATTAAAAAACTAAAAAAGTTTAAGGTAGTTAAGTAGTAGCTTATTTATTAGCTATTATTAGCTAGCAGTTAGTTTATAAAAAAGCTTTTATAAATTATTCTTTTACTTTTTTATTAATTTTTATTTAATAATTAATATAGCTATTATTTATTATTATTATTAATTAACTTTAATAATTTTTTAATTTTATATAAAAGACTTTTTTTTTTTATTATTTTTTTAATAAATTTTTATTTTTAATTAATAATAATTTAATAATAGTTTTTTTTATTTTTTTAAATTAATATTAAATTATTTAAGCTTTTTTTAATTAAATTTTATTTATTTTATTTTATTTTTTAATTTTTAAATTAAAATTATTATAAAATTATTATTAATTTTTTATAATTTTATTAAAAATATTTATAATATTAATTATATAATTATTATATTTTTTAAAAAATAAAAAATAAATTAAATTTAATTTAATTTTAAATAATTTAAAATAAAATTTAATTAATTTTAATATAAAAATAATTTAATTATTAATTAATTTAATATTATTATAAAAAAAAAGTTAAATATACTTTATTAGCTTTTTTATTTTAATTAATAATAATTTTTTAATTTAAAATAATAATATTTTAATTTTAAATAATAATATTTTAGTTTTTTTTATTAATAATTTAAATTTATTTAATAATAATAATAATAATAAAATAAATAATAAAAATAAAAATAATAATACTTTAATTTTAAATTATATTATTTATAATAAATAAATATTAATTTTAATTAAATATTAGCTTATTTTTTAAATAATAATATTATTAATAATATTAATATTATTATTATAAAATTTTATAAATAAATTTTAAATAAAACTATTTTAATTTATAGCTAGATTTATTATTTTTAAAATAATTATAATAATATTAATATTTAATTATTTTAAATTAAATTAATTTTAAAAAAAATTAAATTAAAAAATAATAATTATTTATAAAATTTAATAAATTTTAGAATTAAATTTTTTATAAATTAATAATTATAAAAAAGTAATTTAAAAAATATATAATATAATTAAGCTTAAATTATTTTAATATTTATAATATTTTTAATAAGTTTTAATTATTTTTATAAAATAAAATTTTTTAAAATAAATTTAAATTAATTAATATTTATATTCAATATTAATTTTAATTAATATTTATTTAATTTTAAAAATTATTTTAATTTATTTAATTTTAAAAATTATTTTATAAAAATTAAAGTTAAATTTAAGTTATATAAAATTATTTTAATATTATAATAAAAATAAAAAAAATTAAAAGTTTTTAATATTATTAATTATAAAAAAAATAAAAAAAATATAATATTATATTTTTAAATTTTATTTATAATAATAAAAAAATATTATTATTTTAAAAATTTTATAATTAAATAAAAAAAATTTTAATTTAATTTTTTTTATATATAATTAAATTAAAATTAAGTTTTTAAATTTTTATAAATTAAAATAATAATTAAATATTTTTTAAGTTTTTTTAATTATAAAATTTTAATTATATAATTTAAATATATAGCTATTTTTAAAAAAGTTTAAAAAAAGTTTAGATATATTTTTTATTTATTTATTTTATTAAATTTTATATAATTTTTTTTTAATATTAAAATATTTAATATATTATATTTTTATTTAATTTTTATAAAAAAAAGCAGGGTTTTTATTATAGTTTTTTAAATTTTTAAAATATTTATAATATTATAAAATATTTATATTATATTTAATTTAATATTATAAAGTTTATTTTTTTTAATAATAAAATTTATTTATTATTTATATAAAAGTTTAAAAATAAAATTATTATTTTTATTTTTAAAACTTAAGCTAGTATTATTTTATATATATTAATAATTATATAAAAATATTATAATTATAATTTATTTAACTTATAAATAATATTTTAAAATTAATTTATTAAATTTATAAAAATATAAATAATTTTTAGTATATATATTAAAATATTATAAATAACTATTATATATAAAAATTAAGCTTATTTAATTTAAGTTTTTTATATAAATATTATAAAAATAAAAGTAAATTTATATTTATTTATTTTAGTTAAAAATAGCTTTGTTAAGCTAAAATATTACTTAAATAGCAAAAATATACTACTTAAATAACAATATTTATTATTATTAGAGTTGTAAAATTAGTTAATAGTTTTTAGGTTTTAGTTGTATTATTAATAAATAATTTTGTTTTTAATTATTAAAAATAAAAATAAATTAATTTTATTATTAATATAAAAAACTAATTTAATATTTTTTTATATATTAAAAATTAATTTTATTTTTTATATATAAAACTAAAAAACTAAATTAGTTTTTTATATATAAGTAAATTAATAATAAAATAAAATTTACTTTATTACTAAATTTGTTTTTTATATATAAGATTTATTTTTTTTAAATTAATTTATAAGCTTTATAAGCTTGATTATTATTATATAAATTATTATTTATATAGTTTAATAATAATAAATTAAAAATTAAATTAAATATATAATTTTTAATATATTTTAAGTTATTAAATTAATAATATAAATTATATATTTAATATTATTTATAAAATCTTTATTATAGGTATTTTTATAAACTTTTTTAAAAAGTTTAATAAATATATTATTACTAAATATATTATTTTTTATAATATTAAAAATATAATTAATATAAATAATAATAATAATAATAATAATAATAATAATAATAATAATAATAATAATAATAATAATAAATTAATTAAATAAATAAAAAAATATATTTTATAATATTATTATAATTTAATAAATAAAGATAAGCTTTTAAAGCTTTATTAAATTATTAAAATATATATATTTTAGTATAGCTTTTAAAAAGTTTAATAAAACCTATAATAAAATTAATAAAAAATATAAATAAATAAATAAATAAATAAATAAAATATTTATTAATTTATATTTTAATTTAAAATTTAAATTAATATATATTAAAATAATTCTTAAAT
>JAJKFY010000112.1:0-13077 GCA_021066465.1 Trichoderma asperelloides | reverse complement strand
GCTATTAATTAAAATTAATTATTTATAAAAAAGTTATAATAATATTATTTAATAACTTTAATATAATTATTTTTAAAGTATATATTAATAATTTAATTTTATTATTTATTATAAAATTCTTTAGCTTTATTAATATTTTATAAATAAATTTTATAATTTTATATTTTTTATAATTAATTATTAAAATTTAAGCTTTATTATTATTTAATTTATTTAAAACTTATATTATAAAATTAAAGTATTATAAAATATAAATAAAATAATAACTATAAGTTATTTTAATTTATAAATAAAAAAAATAAAAATATATTTTTAATTTATAAATATTAAAAAAAAAAAAAAAAAATATTAATATATTTTTTTAATTTATAAAATAAAAAAACTTTAAGCTAAAATAAAAAATTAAAAAATATTAATATTTTAAATAAAAATAATAGAATTTTATTTAAGTTAATATTTTTTTTTAATTAATAAAAATATATATAAAATTATATTTTTTTAAAATTATATTTATATAATAAAAGTATTATACTTTTTTATTAATTACTTAAATAAAATATAATTAAAATTAATTAAATAATAAAAGTTTTTAAATTAAATAAAAAGTTTTTAATAAATTTAAATTAAATTTAAAATAGTATTTTTATAATTATAAATAAATTTAATAATTTTATATTAAAATATAATAAAATTAAAATATTATTAAAATATAAAATTTATAATATATATATTTTTTAAAATAAATTTATTATATTAATTTTAAAAAAAATAATAAAAATTAAAATTTTTAAAAATATTAAAATAATTTTATAATAAAATTTAAATAAATTTAATAATAAAATTCATTTAAAGTTTTTTTATTTTAAAAATTAAAAAATAAATATAATAAATAATTATATTATTTTTTTAAAAAAATAATATTATATTAATTAATTAATATTTTAAAAATTTCTATTTTAAAAATATAATATTTATAAATAAATAATATTAATACTTTAATATTAATTAAACTTTAATACAACTCTAGAACTTACTTTAGCAGCTTTATTAATTATTTTTATATTAATAACCTAGAATTTAATTATAAAATTAATTATAATTATATTATTAAATTAAATTAAAAATTAATATAAATTTATTTTAAATTAAAATAATTATATTTTTATTAAAATATAATTATACTTTTATTATATATAATTTATATATTTAATATTAGCTTTTACTAAAATAAAAATTAGTTATAACTAGCTTAAAGTTAAAAATATTTTTAAATTTTATTTAATTATTAAAAATAAAATATATTAAAAATATTAAATAAATAATTAATATAATTAATATAAAAAATAAAATAAATTTAAAATTATAAATAAATTAATAAAAATTTAAATTAAATTTAAAATAACTTTAAATAAATAATAAAATATATATAATTTTATTATTAATATAATTATAAATAATAAAAAAATATTTTTTAAATATTTATTATTAAAAATAATATAATTTAAAATTAAAGTTATTATTTTTATTTTTATTATTTTTATTATTATTATTAATATTAAATAAATTTAAATTATTAATAAATAAAAATAAAATAATATTATTTAAAATTAAAATATTATTATTTTAAATTAAAAAATTATTAATTAAAATAAAAAAAGTTAATAAAATAAATTTATTTTTTTTATAATAATATTAAATTAATTATTAATTAAATAATTTTTATATTTAAGTAAATTAAATTTTATTTTAAATTATTTAAAATTATATTAAATTTAATTTATTTTTTATTTTTAAAAAAAATATAATAATTATATAATTAATATTATAAATATTTTTAATTTAAATATTAAAAAATAAAATAAAATAAATAAAATTTAATTAAAAAAAGCTTAAATAATTTAATATTAATTTAAAAAAAAATAAAAAATATTATTATTAAGTTATTATTAATTAAAAAAAATTTATTAAAATAATAATAATAAAAAAAAAAGTTTTTATATAAAATTAAAAGAGTATTAAAGTTAATTAATAATAATAATATATAATAGCTATATTAATTATTAAATAAATATTAATAAAAAAATAAAAAAATAATTTATAAAAGTTTTTTAATAAATTAATTATTAATTAATAATAATTTATAAATAAATTATTATTTAATTAACTTAAACTTTTTTAATTTTGTATAAAATAAATAAAAAAAAAGTTTTTATATAATAATATATTACTTAAATTAATATTAAATATATTATAGCCTTAAGTTATAATTATAATAAAAATATAATATATGTTTTTTTTTTATTTTTTTTAATAATTTATTATTTATAAATTAATAATAATATAAAATATATTAATTAAAAAATATAAATAGTTTTATAAGTTTTAATTATATTTTTTAATATAATTAATTTAATTATTTACTAGGTTATTAATTTATTTTAAATATCTAAAATTTTTATATAATAAAAATAAATATAAATATATTATTTAATAAATTTAATATAGATTTTATATAATATATATTAATAAAATTAATATATAAAACTTTTTTAAAAATAAATAAATATATTTTTTAAAAATTTAAAAAAAAATTTAAAGCTTACTTAAGCTATAATTATATATATATAATAATAATAATAATAATAAAATATTAATTATAAATATTAATTTATAAAAGAATTTTGAATTAAAAATATAATTTAATTATTAATTTATAATTTAAAAATAAATTAAGTAAATAAAAAACTTAATTAATAATTTATTAAATATAAAATATTTTAATAAAAAACTTATTTAATTTTAAATTAAATATACTAAAATATATATATTTTATTTTTTATATAAATTTTATAAAATAAATAATTATTAAGTTTTTTTTATTTTAAATTTTATTAAACTATTAATTAAATTTAATATAGGTTTTATTAAAAAAAATAATATATTTAAAATATAAAACTAAACAAAAATTTTAAATAAAAAATAAAAAAAAACTAAATTTAAAAAAAAAATTATAAAATAAATTAACTATAATATATTATTATAAAAACTATTTTATAATTTATAAAAATATATAAATATTAAATAAATTTAAAAAAAATAAAAAAATATATAATATAATAATAAATTATTATTATATTAATTATAAATAAATTTATAAAATTTTATAAAAATTATTTATTTAATTATAAAAAAAATTATTAATAAATAAATAAATTTAATTAAAAAAATAATAAAATTAAAAACAAAATATAAAATAATAATAAATAAATAAAATTTAATATAGCTATATTTTAATAATAGTAGTTAAAATAATAAAAAAAGTAATAAATAATAAATAATTTTAAAAGTAAATATAATTTAAATTTATTAAAAGTAAAAGAATATTTATTTTAATTATTAAAATAATAAAAAAAATAAAATTAATAATAGTAATATAAATATAAATAAAAGTAAAATTAACTATATTAATAACTATAATAGCTTTAACTTAAATTATAATAAAAATAATTATTAAATTTAAATTTAAATTAAATTAAAAATATTTATTTTTTATAAAATTATAAATAAAAACTTAAATAAATATTAACTTCTAATTATATAAATATATTATTAAATAAATTTAAAAATATATTAAATATATTTTATATTTATTAATATTATAACTTAAATTTATAAAAAAAAATATTTATATTAAAAAATTATATAAATTATATAATTTATAACTATTAGTTATAATAAATATATTTTTTAATAATAATAAATATATTAAATTAAAATAATTTAATAAAAATATTTATTTTAATTAAAATATTAATATAAGCTAATTTAATATTATTTAAAATTAATTTAATAACTTATAGAATTTTTTTAAATTAATAATTTAAATTTATAAAAGCTTAAAATAATTTTACTTTAATATTAAATTTTTTTTAATTTTTTTAATTATAAATATAATAATATAATTTTTAATTTTTTTTAATATTTTTTTAAAGTTTTTAAAAAATATAATATAATTTTAAATTAATAATAAAAAGTTTATTAATAAAAGTATATATATAATAATATTAATAATAAATAATATAGCTTTTTTTTATATTAAAAATATACTAAATTAATATATTAAAAATAATTAAAAAATTAATATATTAATATTAAAAAAATATTTAAAAATTTATTTATTTTATTATAAAAATTATTTTTAATTAAATAAATACTAATAGTATATTTAATTAAAATTATATTAAATATTAAAAAAAATTAATTTAAGTTTATAATAAAATTATAATAATATATTAATAAAATATATAAAAAATTAATAAAAAAGTAAATATAATATAGTTTAAAATATATTAATATAATAATAATAGTAGTATTTTAATAAAAAAAATTAAACTTAAACTTATATTAGAATTTATAATAAATAATAAAAGCTTATATAAGGCTTATATTATTAAAAAGTAAGCTTATATAAAAAATTAAATAATATTTATATAAAAAAATAAATAATATAACTTAAACTCTATTTAAATATAAAATATAGTAATTAAATAATATAAAACTTATAAAAAAATAATAAAAGAAATATATATTAAAAATTCAATAATATTAATATATATAAATATATTTTATTTTATATATACTATAATATTAAAAAAAATTATTTTTAAATTTAAATATACTTTTATTTATTTTTAATATAATAATAATATAAAAAAAATTATAAAAAAAATTTAAAATAAAAATAACTTAAAAAATAAAAAAAATAATTTAAAATAATAAAAAAATAAAGTATTAAATAATAAAATTTTTTTTTATGAATTTAAGCTATACTTAAATTAATAATATTTTAAATTTAACTTAAACTTAAACTAAGCTTAAATTAATAATAATTTAAAATAATATAAACTTAACTTAAGCTTATATTAAACTTAAAATATATTTAATTATATATTAATTGAAGTATAGGTTATATATTTTTAATATTTTTTTTTTAAATAATAATTTTAATTATTTAAATATTTATTTATAGTTACTATAAAGCTAGTTTATTATAATAATTAATATTATAACATTTTATATATTAAACTTTTTTATAATAAATATATTTAAACTTTAATTTTTAAATAATAATATAAAACTTTTATATAATATTTAAAAAAATTTATTTATATTTATTTTTATAATAATAATATTTAAATTTTTTAAATATTTAATATTTTTTAAATTATAAATATTATAATATATTTTTAATTTTTAATAATAATATTAATTATTTATATAATATTTTTAAATATTTTTTTTTAAAATAATATATTTATTAAATATAATTTTTTAAAAACTTTAATTTATAAACACTTTCAATATTTTATTTTATAATTCTAACTTTATCCTAGGAGAACTCTATCTAAACATTCTTAATATCTATTCTCTTATCTCAACATTATCCATACTTTATCAATACTTAATTCTATCGCTCCCTGGCCTAACCATGTATTATTATATATCCAATTGTCAGCCATGGCACTGGAACTCGAAGGGCTAATTGCGCGTTTATTACTGGTTATCTCATGCGCTGGTGAACAGGGTATGTTCGGTAACTATAGCACCGAGGTCATAACGCCCTAGATCCTCGTGTAGCATGTTTTGACCGTTCTTAGCTCTTTGCATAAAGATGTATTAACCTTCGTCACCCAGGTCTTTCAATTTCGCAATTCATCGATGCTGCAAAGTTGGCACTCTCTCCGCCCGATACCACGGCGTCTCTCCAAAGAGACGTGACGCTTCAGGACTCAATATTCGTATTATCGGACTATGGAGTCGGCACAATCTGGAGATGGCTGGTCCAACGGACAGACATCTCAATTGGTCCTCAGAGGAAATATAACCAACTAATGTTTGAAGAGGTACTGGCGCTGGAAGATCTCCGCAAGGATAGATGTAACAACCGGCATGGGCAACCCCCTGACCATCAAAATGCGCGCGAGAGTCATTCGTCTTCCCTAGAACCCAGTGCTCAAGAAGATATTCGGATATACGTCTCTCAGGAAACGATGTGGGAGGCCATTACTGGACATGCAGTAGATTATAAGCGTGTGCCTCGTTCTGAATGGCTTCTGCTTCTTGGAATCGCTTCAACAAAAGCACAGGGAATACTTCAAGGTGACCTTGGTCGTCTAGTTGATCAGGATAAACGCTCAGTGCCAAAACGAACAGATGCGCTGGTCAAGAAAGGATACATTACAAAACGAACAACTCTTGTTCGGGGAACAAAAACCAGTAAAATGTGGTTGAAGCTATTCGCTCCTCCACTCCCAAAAGACAGGAGCGCGACTACGGAGCCAGAGGCGGAAATGAACCTATCGCGCCAAGTCCTTGCCGTCAACCTTGACGCCGTTCCTTGGCACACAAGATGGACGGGAGAATCTGTCGACTATACAGCTTTAGCAACCACCATAATGGCAATTTGTAAGGAATGGGATGTTTTACGCATGCAGGATTTGAAATCAAAATTGGGTGTCCTTGGCATGCGATGGCAAATGAAAGTTGTTTCCAAAGTCTGCAGATTCTTGAATGCGCGAGACGCAATTCGGTATGTGGCGGCAAGGCTGAACAACAAAGTCTTCAATGATTGTGTACGGTTCAATCGGGATCTCACACCCAAGGACTGGTCCATATTTTTGGCAACTGGGAAGCGAGCTGGCAAGCTTTCTAAGACCGCCGAAGTATATAATCAAGACGGCCAAGATGGTGCCGGTTCTCTTTTGGGCCAGTTTGCCTCCTCGAAATGCCTAGGCGTCGCTCCACCATGGTCGGCGGATCAGCCGCTCGCAGTTATCATTGCAAAGAGCATAATGGCTTGCGGAGAGTCAGGACTGACGAATCCGGATGTATACGGACTTACTTTAGGTGTATCCTTTACACGTTTCTTATCCTCCTTGACCACGTGCATTTCTACGCCTAACATCCAACCTATTCAGCTACAGCATCTACAAGTAAGAAGCGAGCACTCCAGGGCTGGAAAAGTTGCATCATATAGGTACTCCATGTCATCTGCCCTACCGGCTATGCCCGACACTATGTCGGCCAATAGTGAGCGCGAACGACAGACCGAACAAACCAACATTTCCGTATCCTATGGCTTCCTGCAGCCAGCATACCCCATCGGAAGTTCAAAGCTGGCCAACTTAACGCAATCTAACTTATCCCAAAGAAGACAGAGAGGCAGACCTCGAAAGATGAGATCAGAGCACCCGGCTGATGCGGCTACTGATCGCAACAATATCCGACTGACGCCTGATGTTACCGACGAGATTTTTAACCCCCCAAAGGAAGACAGCCAGCCCTGTACAGGAGATTCAATGATCATCAAGCTGAGACTACCTCAAGAAACACTTAAGGGGCTAATGAATTCATTTTCTATACTGGATGCGCCTACTGAAGAAATCTCCATCCGGCACTCAAAACCATCATCAACAGAAGTCATGGAATGCAGGCCAGTAGATGGTGAGTTAGACACAATAGCACCGAGTATAACTACATCACAACCTTCTGATTCGACTATACCTATAGAATCCGCTCAGCTTGCGGGGCGGGGACGGGGACGGGGACGTGGACGTGGACGTGGCCGAACTTCTGGTCGCCCTGGGAACTTGCAAGAAATTGAGACTTCCAACAATGACATAGCCAAAGGTAAAAGATGGAAGTGCGATAAGTGTGATAAAACCTGGAAAAATGACATCGGCCTCAAGTATCATCTCGAGCGGTCCCAAACTTCTTGTAACCCATCATATAGCCCTTCTAATCTTGATGGACTTCACCGGGAGATGAAATCTACCCTTCGATTTGCTAGAACAACCGAATCTACTGAGAAAGTTGTTAAAGTGCCTGCGAAATTAACGCGCGGCTCACGGTATGATGAACCAATCAAGACGACCGACGAAGAAGAGAGGGCGAAAAGAGGAAGAGAAGAAAATGAACACGACGCCGCAAAGATCTCACAGTTCAATATCTCCCCAATAAGAACCAATGATGAAGAGAGTAGATATTCACAGGGTGCGGTATCAGCGACTACCCCAAGCCACACCGGTGAGATTTACGCAATAAATCGATCTTCTAGTGACGAATCAATCTCGCAGCATAGAAAAATGCTGAATATATCCTCTCTACCCCAGCAACAGGCTATTCTTATGCCAGTCGATATAAGTCAATCAAACCAAGTGCTTGATCTAAAAAATCGCAAATATGATGTCAATCAGCTAGAAAATCTCTCTAACACTCTCGCATGGCCCAACTCAGGCTTTTTGCCGTCTGTCAGCGAACCAGATCTTCAAGATAATTCTGGTGAACGTTTTAAGCCAGCTTCTAAGGTTACTGATTTAGTTAAATCTACAGAGAAGACAGAGATGGAATTGGCAACAAATGCAAAACTTTACGAGCCTGCATCAACCAACCTGGAGAGTGAGGGGTCCAAAAAGAAAACTTCTAGAAATGAGATAACTGATCATATCTCTTCTCTGCTGATGGAGATGCTTATCGAGCGGAAAGGTGTCCTCCCCGGAGGGCACTCCCTTTGGCGCGCTCTCGCTACCGTATGGAATACCAGATACCCAGAGAAGCCGATACCGAAGACAAAAGATTATCAATGGGCCCTGAGCCGTATGCTCAAAGATAAAGCAGTCTTGGAGCATTGGCATGGATTCCAAGACCACAGCGGCCTGTTCTCTAAATGTCAAATCTTAACACTTCCGCACCTTGATGCATTCTCCCCTGAGACCTTGGCTGTTGTCGAGAGCATTAAATTGCGACATCCACAGCCTTTCATACCTACGCAATTTCAGCTACCAAGTAGCGATACTGGACCAGGAGAGAGGAAGGAGAATCGCCGAGGACGCCGTGTGCTTGCTGGCGAAGTTGCTCAACTGGATGCTCCGGTATATGCGGCTCAGGCTTCAGCCAAAAAGCGCCACGGAATGATGAGCGACACGAATAGTCCAAGTAAGCGAAGAAAACCCTTACAAACTAGTATAAAAAGCCAAGCTCCTACGTCTACACCAACACCGGTAGACGAGAAGTATCGCGTAAGATGGGCGTCGAACAACCTGTTATCCAACAAGACGAATTTCCCAAAATTGAACATCACTCGCTTAAACCATGGAGCCAAGGTTCAATTTCTAGCTCCAAATCGATTTTTGGAAGATGATTGGTGTGTGGACGATTACGGGGTACCACAAAGGATAACACAGCCTTTTCCATTTATTGATATGGAAGCTACTCAACAGCCCACCCTAGCAGCGAAGTCTGCTATTGTCGAGCCAGTTCAGTATATTGCGGGCAAAAATGGAACCTGGCCATATCTTGACCTGCAGTTCTTTGAAGAAAAGGCTATTAACTCGAATTTCACAGTGCGTGGATGGATGCCTGATATAGAGTGGTTTCATTGGGCTGATTG
Source organism: Trichoderma asperelloides (assembly GCA_021066465.1). NCBI lineage: Eukaryota > Fungi > Ascomycota > Sordariomycetes > Hypocreales > Hypocreaceae > Trichoderma > Trichoderma asperelloides. Next base: position 3,629 of record JAJKFY010000112.1, on the reverse strand, counting down.
GGCCCAGAGTCTTGAGAAACGAATTTCTGCAAATGATATTGGAAGACAATACGATGCTGAAACTGCCCATGATACATTTACGAGCAGTTTATGGGATTGTCTCAGTGTGGAACTAGCTCAAACAGAACAGTTCGTAAACACTTTGCCGCTGGCCGCTGGCCCCCATAACATATTCATCAATCTTTCAGCTGGATTTGAAAATGGAACATCATCAATGGCTTTGAAGTGGCAATCTCATGAGCATTTAACCCCTCAATCAATTGGCACAGCTATGTACGACTCAAGGTCGTTATCCTCAAGCGATGACAGCGACTCTGAGCTCGACTTAGATGCATTTGATCCAAACCATCCAAAGCATCTCTTGGGCGCTACTGATATGAACCAGTCGAAGATTAAGCGAGTATCTTTGATAACTCGCCCGCTCACCTCAATATTCCGAAGAGAGACACATGCGCTAGATGAGGTCAGAGGAATGGACGCTGCGGATAGCCCGCTGACTAGCCAGGAAGACCTCTTAGCCGCTTTTATTGTCGTCCGTGTCCTATTAGGAGGTGCAGATAAAGCAATTGACTGGGGTATATTACTTCACATCTTCCCAAACACCCGCCTTGCCAGTTTGCGCAAATTCTGGGCAATGGCATGCAAAGAGCAGAGACCGCACATTAAAAAATTTACGCGAGATGTCCAGGAGCGATTGATTGAAGCCTTTGAGAGCCATGAGCTCCCTATGATTGACTTTGAAGCACCAGTTCATTATGACTGGCGGACACTTATTAAGTGGGCAACAAGAATATCTCGCCAGAAGAACTATCAAATCCCCCCCACACGAGAGCTTCTTTCTCATCGGTTCTCGCTAATAAATGCCACGTCAATTGAAGAAGATTGGGGAGAGAGATTTTTCCACGCTCAATCTTCGATCTTCTCACGATTCGAGGCAGTCACATCAGAACCCGGCGCACTTCGTGTTGATGGCATCTTCGATCAAGGCAGTGATGCCAGCAGTGCTCAGAGTTTGGGTATTGCAAGATCTTGGATCAAATCGCTCTGCTGCACTAGCGAAGCGAAATACTCTGTGCGAAAAATCAAAGAAAAGTTTCTCACGCTTTCTGGAGACGGCGCAGAACGAAGCTCGCTTCTTCTTAAGGAAGCTATTGTTCAACTCACGATTCAAAGGGTTATATGCAGGAGCAAAAAGACACCACTTGGAGGGCGACCATACAGGTTAAGTGAGTGGTATTTGTCAACGCTTAGCAGAGTGGCACAACGCTCAAAATACCAAGATGCTGCTGCTTTCAAAACGCAGATGGATGGCAAGTTTCGCACAGGAGGAGTTTTTGAGATACCGTACACCCTCAACGATGGCTCCATGATGGCACTGACAAATTTGAATGCTGCGGGGAAAATCAAACTTGTACCCCTAGATATACCAAATGTTCCCTTCGGATTTGAGCCAGGCAATTATGAAAGCCGAAAGTATCCTAAATCTTACTACCATTTTCGACTTCAGGCGAAACCCACAAACTTGTTCCAGTACAACGAGGATATCGCTGTGTTACAAGCTGTGGCGCAGGAGGATTTGCCTAGCACCACGTTGAAAGGAGAAATTCCACAGTGGATCGATTTTTTTGGGAAGAATGATAACAGGCGGTGGTCTGATATTCTCGGGGCCTTTTGTTTTACATACGCTACGAAAGGCCCCATGGCGGTGAAGGACGTATGCAACTCTCTAAGTCCCATATTAGATGAGTTTGAAGCAAGACTTATTGTAGAATGGGGCATAAGGACCAATGTTCTGGAAGAGGTTATGAATGGATCCTCTATAACTGTAGGAGAGTGGTGGTGGCTAGCTGTACCATGGCAGTATAATCGGTCACGAGAATAGAGCCGCTAGCAAAGGGGGGAAAAAAAAAGAAGAGGAAAAAGAAGCGCTTTCACGCTGTGCCAGATCAAATCTTACGCCCTTTCTTTGTTGAGTGTTGATACCATTTCTTTTAAGGCTACTTCACAGTTTCGAAGACAGCCAGCATCGAACGCAGCTATTGATATTGGATGCCACCATTTCTGTAAAGTGACGTAGAGATCATACTTCACGTCTGCCGTATCACAGACCTCCATACTGATATTACCGACCGTTCTTGTGTACGATTGGCTGAAGGAGAGAATGAACGCCCTAGCCCAAGCAAAAGATTGGTTATATACCGAGTAAAACCTTCAAAACAATGGCAACCAGCAAGATAACTAAAGCTACGATCACCCTATCTATCCATAGCGGCACTCCTTCTGCCCCTGTCGCCGCGGGGCTAACAGGGAAGGGGGCTTGCCGATTTCTGATAGCCAGCATCGGAGTTGGTGGGTGTGTTGAGAGATCATCTGTGACGTTGGGTGTTGTCTGAACAAACCCTTCTGCCAGCTCAGCTTCGGACGGCTCAGCTATAGGCAGCTCACCAACCCGAACAAGCTCAGAAGGATTTTCTGATCGACGGGTTGACGATGAGTGGTCATTTTTAGTTGCCTCGAGCTCATCTCTCCAATTCATATTTAATTCGGCAGGAACTGCTATCTCTTGACACAAAGCAGCGGTTTCTTTACAACGATCTTCGCATTCAGCGATGATATCCGCATTGGACTTGGCACATACTGGGCACTTGAAAGAGACTGACTCCTGGGCAAGCCGGCGGCGAACCGCCTCGGTAGTTTCCATGCCACCCAGTTGTCCTAGCACATCTGTCTCCATGAAGCTGCGGAGCCTATGTCAATATTCATGTTAGTTAGTTACGGAAAGTAGAGGCAAGCATTTGGTAGAGCGCAGATTTCATACGCGACAAGAGCGGTTCGAATGCCCCAGGCCGGCTGCCACGTTTCTTCATGATGGCCACTTATGCTGAGACAGATCTCACGGTTGGCCTCAAATCGGCCATTTGGGGTAGAAAATCGAAAACTTGGAGGCCGGAGAGGGTACGCGGGAGGCAAAATTATTCGACCATGGTAGACACCTTGACTGTATGCAGAGTTTGGGGGCCCTCGAAGAGTAAAATGCCATTCGAAGAGGTCCGACTCTAATGGCTCCGCGGTATAATCAGGAGACGGCGTATTTGAGAGCTCTGCAGCCTCGCGGACTGGAAAATGTCTGAGTTAGTGCTTCTACGAAAGATGAGGAATTTCAATGGCCAAATTCCGTTGTCTTCACTGCATGCGATCAGACATTGGGAGGAATAGACTAACGTATGCGCCGAATAGTGGGGGATTTAGTGTTAGTGTATGATGCAGCTCCCGTTGACGTCGCCATAGGTCCAAGGGTCAGAGGAATGGAATGAAATGGAATGGTCTTAATATGGCGCAAAGGGTAGAGCCTAGAAATGGACGATGCTAGGTGCGTTAGAAATAGTAGTATGTCACGACAGGATTAGACAAGCGGTTTATATGAAAAAGAGTGATAACCTAGGAAGAAAACAGATTGCATTTGATGGCCACGGTTGGTATGTCTGCGTGGTTGTAGAAAAGTATAAGAAAATAATATGCTAGTTTAATATAAGCCAGTATAAAACAGTATAGAATAAATAAAATAAATAAAATAAATAAAATAAATAAAATAAATAAAATAAATAAAATAAATAAAATAAATAAAATAA